>BQKZ01005412.1:5527-23744 GCA_036244855.1 Temnopleurus reevesii | reverse complement strand
TGGTTAGTAACGTTACATGGTTAGTAACGTTACAGATTTTGATTGCTAATATTTTAAACATCATGGAAGCTATCTTGTGTGAGTTCCTTAATTCTTATTTAGCACCCCATAGAAGAGGAAAAAATGAAACAGGATGCTTTACAGCCATTGTTTTTTCTCTGTAGAAAAACAAATTCATGTTTTGGTTAGTAACGTTACGTGGCTTGCTATGGGATTGAAATTTCACTACATATTCATTAAATTCGTGAAAGTGCCAAATATTTTTCATCATATATTTGGGAGTATACTATAAACTAAATAATTAAGATAAGTTGATTGGAATAATGCCTGTTTCTTGAAAATAATGATGTCATATTAATTTTCTCTTCTAGAATGAAAATGATATGGGAAAAAGTCATCAACATTTGTGCTTGATTTTAAACCACTTATGTCACAAATACAGCAAGACAAATTAATTTCTCAGACACCTTGAAGTATCTTCAATCAAAAACAACCAAAAAATGAATGGAAAAAAACATTTAAAATTTTGGGGTCATGTCCTCTTGTTTATGGAATTGCCCATTAACATTTATACAAACTATGCAACTCTCTGTAAAAATGAGGAATTTTGCACCATATTTATAATAATTTCATTGAATTGGCAACATGGCTGGAAATTTCCACTGATTTACCCATTTTTTCAAATCTTTAAAAATTCAAAACTTTTTTTTTCATTACTTGTCCGATTTTCTTCAAACTCTTGTGTTTAATGTATTATTATGATAAAAAAATTTGGCGTTAACTTCAGTTTTCTGCAGGAACTTAACAAATCACGAACATGATGAACGCCAGAGATTCAACTGATTAAAATTGAGCTTGACCCAACAAATCGTTCTTACAGTTACGAACGACTGTAAGAGAGACTGGAGTACGTTGACAAGTGTAATACGCACAAGATTGTCGATCATTCAGCACAAGAACTGAAACCAAGTGTATGTAAAGTCGTTTTTAGAGTCCTTCATAACTTTGTGAAACACCGCCTTGATATTACGTTTAAGATTGGTAAATGGAATTGTCTAAATCTTGATAATTTTCTAATTCTAAATCATTTCATAATTCCAGATAGCCATCCCTCCTAGACGAGCATATCAAAATGGCCGATAACAAGGATGGCGATGATGAGAAGATCTACGGCGGTTGTGAGGGACCCGACGCCATGTACGTCAAACTGGTCTCGTCAGACGGACATGAATTCATCGTGAAACGGGACCATGCACTCACATCAGGCACCATCAAAGCCATGCTCAGTGGACCAGGTACAGTATATCAATCATTAAAAAGTGAAATATATCTTTCATTAAAAGATAAATTGATTTTTGTTCTCATTCTTGAGAGAATGGCATTTTACGGATGTTCACCTGTAGGATTTTTGACAAATACATTTTCAAAAAGATACCCTCTGTTATGGAGAAATCTATTGGCGGTTTTCTATTCATCACAAATTCGATAAATAAGGACACATATCCCAATTTTCTTTCCACCATCACTAGTATATTTTGTTTGACCGCAGTAGTACCTAAATATATTTCTGTTTTTACTAATTACATATAAACTTTTTACCTTCCCCCATCTACTTGATAAGAGTTTTATTATGATACGTTTATGATATTAAAAAAGATAATAAAAAGTGAGATAAGTTATATATGCTTTATAATAAATTGGTGTGGGGGGGGGGTGAGATAAAAATGTAAACTATTTTGGGATGTCCTCATTTTTAAGGAAATTTCCATTGACTCTTACTCTGAAAAATACTTTTTGGGGTCATATTGTAATTGTTACATGTGATAAAGAAAAAATAATGTTTGCCACTAGCTATTAACTAGCACTTTTGACTGAAGCACTGGCCATTTGTGTTTTTAATCAATCTTAAGCATACAATTGATAGTTGTTATGACCATAAATATGATAACGATGAGACAATAGATGAGATGATTTGCAGAAAACAACACCAGTTTGATATACCCAAATTTATGAGTGGATGAACAAGAATGATTAAATCCTCCAAAAGCAGCACCCTCATTTAAAAATTATTCATCTTTCAAATAATGATGATTGCTATGAGAATGATTAAACCATAATCAAGGGGGTTAAAACCAAATACAACACACATTTTCACACATGAAGAATGATCTGTTAATGTCTTTGTTTTGCTCTCTTTTTCTCACAGGACAATTTTCAGAGAATGAAACAAATGAAGTACACTTCAAGGAGATCCCGTAAGTATTTCAACGTCTTATCGTTAATAAATATGGGCAGCTATTGTAATATATACTTGTTTTTACGTTTGATCAGATCCGAGAGGATCATCCGGGTATATTTCTTTTCCACCAGGTGCGTGCATTGTTTACACTCCGCGAGATCACTTCTGTACTAGAAATTTACCCGGATGTTCCTCTCGGATATTAACAACCGTAAAGGTATGTATTAGACTAAATGTTAAAGAGCAGCCCGATTTCTCAAGTGTAACCCCTTATGTGCATGCAAAAAACAAAGTGCCCTTTACATTTTTTTAATGAAAAATATAAATTGAAAAAAATGGGACATGAAAGATCACTTTCCCCAAGAAATTTATTCCTTCAAAGTAAACAATTATATAATGATCTTAAACAATACACCTTTTTAGCGGGCATTTTTGATACAGCTTGAATGGGAAAAAGAAAAAGTCCCTGTATCTCCTTTCATAGTTTTCAATTTTCTTCCTTATCCCTTTATCTTCCTAGCTCCCACGTTCTGTGCAAAGTGTGCATGTACTTCACATACAAGGTTCGCTACACAAACAGCTCCACAGAGATCCCAGAATTCCCCATCCAGCCAGAGATTGCCCTCGAACTTCTCATGGCAGCCAACTTCCTGGACTGTTAGGTCGGAGGTCAAAGGTGGCCCAAATCTAGGAGACAGACGCATAAGATCATCGTCTTTGTTTGTGATTTGTGTATCGGAAACTATAGGCCTACTACATGGTATATAAATATTTTATAGATTGGCCATAGAGGTATGATACATGGAAGTGATAAAAAGAGCTGAATTTTAATGATGGATAGTTTGTTAAATGCATACACTCATTAGCCAGCCAGGTTTATGATGGCTAGATATTACTATATTGCAGGCAAAATATCTTATATATACAATGAACTTTGCCAGGACTTGGGATCGTTGTATAAATCTGGTGTTCTGTGAAATATTTAATGCATAGATTGTGATATGAAGACCATTCTCTAGATAACTTAAAAATGGTCAATAATTTTTATAGCAGGGCCCTGAAACATTACAGAAAGGTTAGCGAACTGTTAGGGATACTGTTAAAACCTGAGGAAACCAAAGACAAGAGGCCTGGGGGGAAAGGGGGGGGGGATGGATGGGGGTTCATTAGATTGAGCGTTGAAATTGCTGTGTCATTGTGTCATTGTTTGAGCATGTAAACAAACCTGCTGAATCACAGATGAAAATTTCAAAACACATAGAAATTTAAAGTCACCATTCTACTGGACATATACAAACATTATATTGTCAAGTCACCATTCTACTGGACATATACAAACATTATATTGTCAAGGGATTTACTACAGAGCAAGACTCAGTAATTCTTTTTATGATCAACATTGCTGAGTTCAAAACTTGTAAATGATAATTATTAAGTTACAAAAATACATGGTTTAGGTCCAAATTTTATCTAAAATCATGTCACATTTTGTGGAAGTATTACATTGGCAATTGTTATGATAAAGAAAATTTAGAATATAATGGTTGTATGCTTAGGTATTTCATATATCAAATGGTTTTAGTTAGTGAAAAAAGGTTTAACAATCAATATATTTTCTTATGTATATGCAGAGATAATATAGTCTGAGCAACAACCCGTGAATTATTTCAATGATATTCAAGCACTTCTGAAAAACATATCTAAAAGAATATTAATTGTTTATTCTTAACAGTAGACTCCTGCAATAATTTGATTAAGAAAAGTGGACCCTTTTGAAGTTTAGATAATAGATCTAAGGTTTATAGTGGGGCTGTAGAGTGTTTTTTTTCAGGACATCATACTCTGCCATTATGGAGGAAAATGCAAGAGCATGAAAACTGGATATTTATAGGCCAGTGCACTTGGGCCTGTTTCGTTTGCCAATATGGTAGATAGATGATGTCATCAGTAATGTAGTATTTTCATTTGTTATGACATTGTGCTGGTTGAATGAGCCATTTATTGCTTAATAGTGTGTAGGGATTTTTACTTGTTGTTTTCCCCAATCTACAAGTTGAATTTCCTGTTCTTCGCGGAGACGAAATTTACAGACTAAGGTGGCCTTGCTACAAAGTTGCGATAATTGCAAGTTGAAGTTGATCGGCAAGAGCCAATAGAAACTATCGTTTCATGCGTGTCTGGTCAAAAGCGGAGATGGTGCGCGAATGGAAATGCGTGCTCCACTTTGCAAGTAATTTGCAGATGATTTGTGATCGATTGCAACTTTATAGCAACACCCCTCCTAGAAATGTACGTCATGTAGATTTAAAACTGATTTTTTTTCTCAATGAACAAAACTTTTTGTCAGTGTATGAGTATCGCAACTGGCAAGCAAAATTCTCTAAAGTTGTTGCAAACATACAATATCCTTTATTTTGTGCTGGTGATATTTATGGTCGATAGATCACATGTTTATTATTGATGAATATGATGCATACTACTGCTTGGGCATTTATACAAGTATGGAATGTTAATTGATGGATATGTACATTGCTATTATAGTCTTATGCTGGTTCTGTTAGGGGCAATCTATTAGGTGCCTGCAACATTATTTAAAGCATTGCCTTCCTAAATAGAGGAGATGGGACAGTTCACATTTTTCATGAAATTACAGTACAGTCAAACCCATCTGTAGTGGCTACCTGTGAGTAACATGAAAATGCAATCATTTTAGACATGTGGCCACTATTTACAGGTGACTGCTCTTAACAGGTGATTGCTACATGTAAGAGAGGTTTAAATCTTAAATGCAATCCTTCATTTTAAAGAGGTTTTGTTGGCGGAGGGGGTGCGGATGGGGAAACGGATTGAGGATATTTGAACCCCGAGGTAGTTCTTGTCCGACTTATGGGGTGTTTCTAGAAAGTTGCAATCGGTGGGCACGCGCCAATGAAGATTATCGTTTCATGCCTATTTTGTTGAATGTATAGACCCTGTGCTTATGCAAATGCGTGTTTCAATTTGCAACTGATTTTCAATTAATTGCAACTTTCTAGCAACACCCCTGTAGACAAGGAAACTTATTGTCATCTGTGAAATATTCCATTAACTTGTATGTCATAATCTTGTTTTTGTAGTTAGTGCCAGGCTAGTTGTAATGGATTGGAAATGAAATTCAGCATGATAATGTTCTACTTACTGGCTCGAAAAGCCAATGGATATTATTTGAAATAGGATGGGCCATTGTGAAGTGTATCGAACATAAAGCATAAAACTTATAAATTATATTCCATAAGTAGGATCCAGTAATCAAAACCGTTTCTTTTTTAAGTTAGGGACATCAACTGAACAAGTCTAAATGTTTTTTGTGCTTCATTTGGACTTTGATGCAAATAGACTGATGTGTTCGAGCAGTGAGCCATGTTGCCCAAAATATTTATTCTGTGGAAAAATACTTGATCTTACACTAAACAAAGATCTGAATCATTGCAAATATGTGGCATAGTAATTTCTGAAGTTCAACTTGATAACTAAATCTTAAGTTCCTTTATTAAAAGATTACATGTATGATGCTGTGTGCCATTAAATGTCAATGTTCATTTTATAGGTATTCAAAGTTGGAGTAATTGAAATCAAAATCTCTGTAAATTATGTTCATTACTGTACATAAAAAAAAGAAGATATATGAGCTTAGACAATGCACAGTGGACATGAATATCAATCTATTTCTCAAAAAGTTTAAAGTTCAAAGTTTGTAGGAGTTTGTAGTGATTTAAGACAAACCTCAGGCAAATGTTGAGTGATTTTTTGGAGGAGGAGGAATATCTTTTTTTCTTAGCCTAGCTTTTTTGCACTTGTGTATGTTTGTGTATTTGTATTTATACAGTGTGAGTGGTGTATCCAATATATTTGTGTATCACAATTCCACACACACTGTAAAAGTGGTTAAAAAAGGGTAGTTATATTTTTCTTTGAAACAATCATTTATTACTCAAGATGGGGATTCATGCATGAATATAGTATAGTTAAATCCGCGCTATGGTGGGGGACAAAATTTATTGAATTCCCAACTGAACTTGCAAAAATATCAAAACTAAATTACATGTATATATAAAAAAGCATTGAGCTGAATTTCATTAATCTATGGTTAGAGGTAAGAGTTTTTATAAATTATTCAGAGCTCCTAACCAGTATAAATTCTGTATCAGTCTAAGGAGGTGTTGTTCAAAAGTTGCAATTGATCGCAAGTTGCAGTTGATCAGAACGTGCCAATCAAAATCATTGTTTCATACGTGTCTTGCTAAAATGCGCATTTCGCGCACGAATGAAAATGTGCGTTACAATTTGCAAAGTCTGCAGTTGATTTGCAGTTGATTTTGTACAACACCCCCTAAGGAGGTGTTGCTAGAAAGTGGTAATTGATCGGCACACGCTAGTCAAAATAATTGTTTTATGCTAGTCTTGACAGAAGGGCAAACTGCATGAATGTAAAGTACATGTAGGTACAAAATTGCAGCTGCTTTGCATTTGATTTGTAATCTGTTGCAAAACACATATTTTCATTCATTTGCAGTCTGCACTTGTGTCAAGATGGGTAGGAAAAATGATTATGATTGGTGCGTGTTGATCAACCACAACTTGCATTTGATCACAACACTTTCTTAATTCTGGCAACACCTCCAAGTTTTGTTTGTGATCTCAATAGTAACATAAACAGAAATAATGTAAGATGGGGATTTTCATGGCTGGTGATCTTGCATTGCAATGTAAGCCTTTATAGATATTGTTTATGCATACAATTATTCAGCACAGTATGGGATAGTATAGATATTTGTGTTTCTGTACATGTATATTTATAATGAATACATGTGTCACTGCTCGTAGCAAACTTCCAGGCAAGATTTGTTGTAAAAGTTTATGCAAAACTAATCAAATCCAATTTGAATTAAAATGTACATGTAAATTGGCACGCCGGTAGAAGTTAGATTTAATTTCTTTTTTTGTCCTGCTTTTTGTGAGTGGTCATTACAAGTTAAGGTTAATATCTTATTTTATTCCAGTGCATTTTGTTTTTGACAAATGAATTGCAAATTTAACATTTTTCTTATATTTTTTTTTGTTTTGTAACACATGTTTCATTTCATTGTGATGATTGTGATAAGTTATTTTGTAATGCAATAATAAAAAAAAAATTGTTTCTAGACTTTTCCCTTTCAGTTAAGAGTTTCGAAGTGTGTTTTTGTTGAAGTTCTGTGATTACATCAGGTTAACCTTACCCAAGTCAAATCTGTTAAAAGGGGACCCAACCCTGGAATTATTGAATGAAGAAATATCAGATGAACAAATGAAAATATGGGCTATTAAGGGGTGTTGTTCAAAATCAACTGCAACTTTGCAAATTGTAACACACATTTTCATTCGCGCACTGTATGCGCATTTAACAAGACGCTCATGAAACAATGATTTTGATTGGCACGTTCCGATCAACTGCAACTTGCAATCAATTGCAACATTTGAACAACACCCCCTAAGATGGTGTTGCTCAAAAGTTGCAAAATCATTGTTTTAAGCGTGTCTTCTTAAATGCGCATACCGTGCGCGAATGAAAATGCGCGGTAAAATTTGCAAAGTTGTAGTTGATTTGCAGTTGATTTTGAGCAACACCCCTTAAGTCAGACAAACTGTTCAAAATTCATGAATATTCAAATTTTCATTGATATCATGGGGCAGGTATTGGGTAGAATCTATGACGTATTTGCGGACAACTTGCCATTCGCTTTATACATACAATTTTTATAGAGGGATAAATGCAAAATCTAGAAGAAAGGTTTATCCCAATTCTTTCCAAAATACCTGCAGAATCGTTAAAGGCATGAACGAACAGTTTTTGTTGACTTTTTTGAAAAAAGTGAAGAAAATGTGAAATCTTGTACACAGTGTGAATGAGTTGTCCAACATGACCTTGCAGATTTCGTCAATGTTGCTGATTGCACAGATCCCCATCACAGGCAGGAATCGTCATTGAAAATTCACAACATCTGAATAGATTGTCATATTATGCTCAAATAATCAGTTTACTCATCTGATTTTTCTTCATTTAATGATAACACTACTTCCAGGGACTGGTTCCCCTTTGACTTGGAGCAAGTATGGCATACAAGGACTATTGAACAATACAATATGGAGAGGATAGGATCCATGGAATAGACAGTTTATTATTAGAAGCAAATTTGAGCATTCTCTTCTTAAAATGGTTGGTTATGACAACCTGAAAGCTTGCCTAAGGATTGTTGGACATAGCAACAAGTAATCTAAGCAAACTGGATTCCAAGTATTGTCATTCAGTTGTTACTAAATGTTTGAATAAAACCAGGTAAATACGCTTGTTGGCAAGAAATGTGCATAAATTTGAATCGTTGGTAAATCAACCAAATCAAATGAACAATCTGTGATGAAAGTGTAAGCAAAATCTGATCAAAAGTTAAAAAAGTTTCATTGACAATCTTATGATGAGGATCGTTGAGTTGGCAGCTTTTATTCAGAATTTTAGCAGGGTATACACTGTAGGAAACCAGACTGAGCCTTCAACAGAAACTTCAGTAAGACACACACGCACACAATAGAATAATTTACCTTCCCATTAAAGAAAAAAAGTAGAAAGTATGTGATATGGTTCATAGAAAGAATGTATAGACGTCATATATTTAGTCAAAGTTGCCAACTCAAGGATCGTCATTTGAAGAAATCTCATTGAATTTCAGTTAACGGTTGTCAAGAAAATAAATTTTTAGGCATAACGGATATGACTCTTTCATGGAACTGCCCTTATTCTTTGCTTTAATAACATAAAAGGAGAATGACCAAATATATTTGCACAAAAATGACAACATATGATATTACATATAGAATTCTCTTTATTGCCTTTTGGGACATACAATCACATAGAATAAAGAAGAAAATAGAGGAAACTATCAAAATAAATTTCTACCCATGTAAAATAAAATTAAGCTTCGTCTTGCCTATTTTTTTTTATGAAAAGCACACTAATTTCCCTGGGTTGTGTTTCATCAAGCTGTTTGTCGGGTCTACACACGAGTCTACTAACGATTGGTGACCCTAACCAAGTGGGATTCAGTGCCAGCGCCTATCCCTGATTGCAGGAAAGGGTCCCCAATCACTCGTAGAGTCGTGGGTAGATCTACCCACAGCTGAATGACACACAACCCTGAACAGTGTTTCACCAAATCGTTCTTGGAAGTTACGACTTTAAGAAAGATTGGAGTGCAGGAGCATAATGGGCATATATATTCTTGACCATTCAGCGCAAGAACCGTTACAAGTTGTGCCTAAAGTCATTCTTTCATGACTTGGTGAAACACAACCTTCGTGTGTAGAATTTTATAATAATGAGGTTTTACTCCATTGATGAATTAAAAAACTGACCTGGGCGGTGTTTCACCAAGATAAGAAAGACTTTAAGAACGACTTTAAGTTTGACTGGTACCAGTTCTTGCGCTGAAGAACTGATACCAGTCGAATGTAAAGTTGTTTTTAAAGCCTTTCTTATCTTGGTGAAACACCTCCCAGATTTCGTGATTAAAGAGTTAGAGTATAGATGTGGGTTGGCTCAGGCTAAAGTTGTTGACCTAATAACTGATGAAACCAGGAATTGTGTTTATTCTTGTGAGATTCCATAAACTATAAAATATTCCAGAAGGTTATCAAACAAATACAGGAAGCATAATATGAATAAACAAAACAAAAACAAGTTGTTTTTAAATGAAATAAGTACAATCTGGCAACATAAGGCATTTTCAATTGAATAAGTCATGACAACTCAATCCTTCCTTATCATCAATGAAAGTAATTAAAAGAAAAACTCTAAAATTATTTCTAAAGTTCTAAATTTTGATTTAAATTAATTAAATGTTTGTTCATGTAGGTTCTCCAAATGTTAGAATACTGATACATGGTATCTTCATAAATCTAGGAAAAAGAAAAAATGCATAAAAATGCATGCAGTAATAAAACAAAGTTGCAATTTATTTATACTTTATGGAGTTGCAAATGTTTATAATTTTGTGGCAAAAATTGAATATTCTGATTGACAACCTGCCAAACAAAATCAAGAAGAATAACACTGCATCTCAATACCTAAGGAAAACCTGCATTGTTAAATTGTTTTTCAGACAAAGATCTGGGAAATTCAGAGGGAAAAGTAGTTGGTCAAATAAAATTTTGCCAAAATAAATTTTCTTCATATCTCATTCAAATTTTCAACCTCTTCATGTATAATCAATTAACATTCATATTTGTTTTCTAAGAGTTAACAAATTCCTTGAGTTAAAACTAATTCATCAGTTTCAATAATTCTTTTCCTCAAAATAAATGTGTCTTACATCTCCTCTTTTCAACCTCTTTAAGTATAATCCATATTTCAATCTTCGTTGAGTTGAGAATTAATAAGGTACAACAAATTTTCATTAGTTTTTAAGTTCTTTTTTACTCCATTTTACTCCTCAGCTCTCCATTTTTGGATACCGGTAAGCAGTTTCAGCAGTTTTCTTTATTTATCAAATGATTTTTTTCTGCAAGGGGCTCCTTAGAAAATCACTTGGGGAGCCTGGCTGGCTCTTCGGCTGATTTGATCAATGATTTTCATTGAAATTGCAAGGTAAAATTGGCCCCCTGATACTCATACAGGCTCCCCAAAAAATAAAGTTGAGGAGTCCGGCTGGCTCCCTAAAGAAAAAGTAAAGATCAAGCCCTGTAAGAAATTACAGACCCAGTTACAAATCAGTTGCAATAACTTTTGGTTCCAAATAAATGTCTCTTTCATTAATAAATTATACATCAGTTGCAGGATTTTTTTCCTGAAATGTCCCTTTCATATCCTGTTCGAAGGCAAAGATTGTGATGCGCCCTCTCTGGCCAATTTGTCTGCTTCCTCGTTGCCATGGATATTCCTGTGACCAGGGACATACTCCTGCAAAATATGAATAAAATGAGAGAAAACAGGAGATTAATTTGGGGATGAACAAGATTCAACACAACTATTTGTTCCGAGGCAGCCTACTGTGAACCGAGTTGTGTTTGATTGTGTTTCTTCCATGCATCTATGGGACTGGGGCCTTTCTAAAAAAGTATTCCTTTTGCGGAAATTGATTATTATTCCAAACATTCTCTTGTCAACAATACCATTAGTCAGATTATACATGTCTCTCGTACTAATGCCATCAGCTGGAAAATAACAAGAAGCTATTCCTAAAATCGAGGCATGTGCCATCGTATATAGCCAGGTAATAAAAGCATGGAGCGCTTAGAAACACTTTGCATTACGCGCTATATAAATGTTGTGTATTATTACTATTCTTATCATTATCAAATTAGTAGAATAAATTCAGAACTCTCACAAATTAAAATCATAAGTTAATTCTAGTGGATGATATGTTTGTCGATGGAAACATGTGCAATGAATAAGTTTTAAAATTTCATCAATTTATCTATTCATCTCCATTTACCCCTTGCAATGTGTAATTATTTGGATACGAGTCTATGGGCATGATAGGGTGGAATTTTTTAGCAAAGACATCAGCTTTTACAGCATCACATCTTATTCCACTCACCCACTGAATCTGCAGTTCTCTGTTGAGTTTATCTAATTTGACGAGGTCGTCTTTGTTGAGGACATCTGTCTTTTGAGCCGTCTTCCAACCATTCTTTTTCCATCTGTGAATCCATTCTGTCACACCTTCCATGAAAAAAAGAAACAAATGGTATACAGTGACAGTATGATATTGATTACACTGGTCAACAAAATTTCAATTTTTGAAAGTTGTCTGCATTTTTTTAGCTGATTTAGGGTGAATCTGATGCGCTGAATCCAAAAATCACATCGGTTTTGTTCAATCAGGTCAAGTTTTCGAGCTATCCCCACATATTGTTTTTTTACGTTGTGTTCACATGTAGGCATGTACAGATCCCTTTTGGAAGGTGTTGGTGGAATAAAATGACATGGCAGATGAATATTTGGGTTAGAAATGTTTATGCTGATAGAAAGAAATATTAAGGTCCAATAATAATCAGGAATTTTGTTGAAATTGGCTCAGTTTGAAGTTATGAAACCTCAAAATCCTATAAAATTTGGATGAGGAAAAACATACGGTTATTTTATCAAAAGTAAAGGGTTAGACCAGTCAAAATATCTATTTTTCAACACTTGAACATAAATCTAGTAAACAAAACCCCAAAAGTCTGAGGAAAATTGAATAGGTAAAGAGAAAATGATGAATTTTTAATAATTTAAAAAGTGATGAAAACAATGCCAAAATCACTAGACAAATTTGCAAATTTGGTGATATTGGTGATGAGATAAAGGCTCGTTCACCATTTATCCTTTATCCATGGATAAGATTAAATGCATATAACAAACAAAGAAATCAGAATGTTCAGATTTTTAAAGAAATATATAACAAAATAAATTTTTTAATATTTCCATATTTTTGGTATATATTTCATATACTAAAACAATTGATTTTCATAATATTTCATCATTTTAATTAATAGTTTATCATAAATATAAAGGCATATATTCACAATTTTCTTATATGAACGTGATAACATGGTAAAGCTGGTAATAAAAGGTGTCACGAAAGTTGACAATTGGTCTTTAATGATGTTTATTTTGTCATCATTTTTTTAAATCGAAAATTCATATTTTTCACAATATCTGTTCATTTTCCTCAATTTTTTTTGTTTTGTTTATCTTATTCATGTTCTAATGCTGAAAAATAAGTATTTTGACTGGTCTTCCAGTTCAGTTTTTATCTAATAGCTTTATGCTTTGCCCCATCCAATTCTTGGAGGATTTTAAGGTTTCACAGCTTCAAACTGAGGGATTTTCAACATAATAACCAGCAAATATTGAACCTGAATATTTATTGCCATTAATATAATAATTTCTAGCAAAAATATCTATTTTCCATGACATTTCACCCCACCAAACCCTTCAGAAGTGCTCCAAAAGTGAACAAAACATAAAAAACAACATGTGGGGATAGCTCGGAAACTTGACCTGATTGAGCAAAACCAATTTTTGGATTCAGCGCCCCAGATTCACCCTAAATCAGCTGAAAAATCACAGACAACAAATTTGCTGTTGACCAGTGTTATACATTAGTGCCAAATAAATGTTAATCATTATTATCTTTATGTTGGTAAACTTAGCATTGTTGATTCATTCATTTTGAGAGATAGATTGTGAATTATTGTAACAATGAAATATGTTAGTTTATAAAGTATCATAATTATGGGCACTAGAGCATGACAAATTTCCATGAAATAACTTTTTCTATTCTGGTCTCCATCTCTTTTGCTTTGCTGTTATTTTACTTCACGAATGTTACATTTCTTCACAAAATAATTGTTTGGGACAAAGGACAGAGTTTGCTTTCTTTCATTGTGACTACCAACTATTGCACTCACCTACTGCTACATTTAATCTATTACGTTCAATCTTTAACCCTTTGATGCCCAAAATGTTGGATAAGATTATAAAGAATGATAATAACACTTACAGTTGATTGTATATTTACTGTCCGTGTACAACGTCACTTTCCTCTGTTTATGATGGTTGTTGACTTGCTCTAGCGCCCTCAAGGCAGCCTGTGAAGGGAAAAATGTATTTGAAATCACATTCAGGTAACCTTGCCTTGGTCAAATCTCTCAAGACCATCTTTACAATTCTATTTGAATCTGGATAAATTTGACTTAGAAGAGGTAAATGACAAATGTTTTAAATGAGTTGTTCTCGAAAATCCCATCAACTTGTGCAATTATTCAACAAATTTGATCATAAGGAGTGTCTCACAAGGGTGTTGATACAAAGTTGCAATTTATCATAAATTGCAACACGCATCTTCATTCGCGATTAGCATGCCTTTTTAACAAAACGCACATGGAGCAATGATTTTGATTGGCACATTCTGATCAGCTGCAACTTGCAATCAATTGCAACTTTCAAACAAACCCCCCCCCCCCCTCGGCAGAGTTGACAGTATGCTCACACCTATTTATACAGGGGCAGACCATTAATTTGTTGAATGGGGTGGGGGATGCAGAAAAGGCAACTTATGGTTTGTCAAGAAAAAGATGATTTTTTTCTATTGTTTGATGAATCCATACAAGCACAATAATAATAAAAAAGTCATTTTAAGATGATCTTTGGCTTTTCACTCCCTTCCTCGTCTTATTTTCTTATTTTCTTTTTCCAACCAATTGAGACTATTAAAAAAAAAATAGCATTCGAGGGCATTCAAACAATATTTGTTATTCTTACGGTGAGTTCTGCTCTCTGATTGGTCTGCTTTCCTTCGAGTCTCTCGCTGACGTTAAGAGGATGGTTGTCCCCCCAGTAGACTCCAACACCAGCCTTCGCTCCTTTGAAACCATTCTTGGTACAGGCGCCATCTGTGTATACCACTAAGTTACCTGATAAGAAGAGAAATAAAAGAAAATGAATAGGTTCTTTCTATTACAATACCTTATGCGCCAGTCACAGAGGCAGATAATTGTGAACTGAACAAAGAGTTTTGTTAGATTGTTTGTTTCAGGGCCTCTATGTGACTGGGGCCTTTAAAGAAGAGTCTAGCCCAAAAAATAATTTCTTAACAGGAGCAAAAAATAATTAGCAGGCAGAACACAAAGCGTTTGATGAACATTGTAATAAATAAGTTATGAATTTCTAATCTTCCAAATCTGCATCCATGCTATCTTCTATTCTTTGTCCATTCTTCACCTGAAAAAGCGTTGATCAAGTCTACCCAGAACAGCGTAAGTAACACAAGGGCAAAATGACGTAAACACCCTAGGCCTTAGAAATTGCCCCAGCAAAATGTAATACAGAGGCTATAACTAATTCACAAAATATTTGATGTTAATTTTTATGTTTTGTTTCTTTTCTAATGTTTTTTTAAGTGTGATTAACTTGGGGATTAACATATTAAGGTCAACGGCCTTTACTAATCCCCCACATCCTCCACACTCCACACTCCTTTTCATCATTCTATGCTATGTCTTGTATTATTGCTTGTCTTATTAATGACGTGCATTTGATTTGTCATTTGATGTTTTTTTTTTTAAGAGATGTCGAATAAAATTAGAGACAATTGAATTGAATTGAATGTTGACAGGCTAAAACCTCTTGTATTTGGTCTGGAAACAAATTTATGCCCAGCTAAGAATAGCTCTCTGGAACAGTTTTTGACATTTATTTCCCCTTTTCACTACTCCAGAGAGCTATGATCGTGATGCCATATCTCTTGTGTAGCAGCAGGATAAATAATCTTAAATCCCCCTAAAATAACCCTTTTTAAATCACATCAATTGACAGGTCCCAATTTTATATGGCTTGGAACTTCTTGAAAGTTCTAACTTATGCTCCCTTTCCCCCAATCTCTAAAGTACTGACAAAGTAAAAAAGCAAATGTAAAAAGCTATTCCAGAGAACCATTTGTAGCAAATAAGTGCCTACCACTGGAGTCACTTGAAGATGTTGGAGCCGATGGAATTCGCCTCCTCTTTGGAAGAGATGGATCTATAGAGTCGATAGAATATAAACGCTTCAGTCCGCGTGGCACAGCAGTGTATGACTGCTTCGAGCTGGAAGAGGTGGAGTATGATCGCTTTGAATTTGGAGCAGCAGAAAAGGCCTGTTTTGAGGATGAAGAGGAGTACGATCGCTTAGCATTTGCAGCAGCTGACCATTGTTGCTTGGAGCTCGAAGAGGTGGAGTATGATTGCTTGAAGCTCGAAGCACAAGCACAGGAACAACAGCTTGCTGGTTCTGGTGCAGATTTTCTGCCACCTCCATTGGCATTTACAAAGTCCCATGCCTCTTTCTCTGTGCCAAACTTCTTGTATCTTGCGCCAGAAAATCCATCGACTTGTGATTTGCAGTCGCCCCTATTTTGGATGATAAAGGAAAACAAAGTGTCAAGAAAAGACAAAGAAATTGTAAAAAATAAACATTTTCTATTCAAGCATTCACAATCAGAAGCTCTGCAAAGAAATGAAGAACAGGTGTCGCACCTGGGAGGTGTTTCACCATGATAAGAAAGACTTTAAGAATGACTTTAACTTTAAGTTCGACTGGTATCAGTACTTGCGCCTTGCGCGGAATGCGCGTAATTGTGTGAACCATTACGCGCAAGAAGGGATACCAGTCGAACGTAAAGTCATGCGTAAACTCTTTCTTATCTTGGTGAAACATCTCCCTGGTCACCGAGTCAACAGGATTCTTTCTTTTCAGTTCATAGAAGTAGAACTTAGTGGGGCAATCTGAATTGAGAGCTGTGAGAAAATTATCCAAAATATCTGTTTTTAACTTCATTAGAAAAAATTGCAGATTAGATTCATTACTATATCGGTACGGTATTACTACTACTATCAATGGAAAAGGTAAGATGAGT
The DNA here is from genome assembly GCA_036244855.1 of Temnopleurus reevesii. Taxonomy (NCBI): domain Eukaryota; kingdom Metazoa; phylum Echinodermata; class Echinoidea; order Temnopleuroida; family Temnopleuridae; genus Temnopleurus; species Temnopleurus reevesii. Next base: position 7,058 of record BQKZ01005412.1, on the reverse strand, counting down.
AGAAATGGCCTAAGTTACAAGTACACTTCTTTGTGTTTGGACAATAAAATGCGCGGCCATGACAATTGACAACCCCCAGTTTTCAAGTGAGGCCGAGTTAGGCGAATCCAGACAAACACATTTTTACCCAAAACTCAATTCTTCTTGTTGTTAGACAACTTGGCCTCGATTTTTCAGTGAGGCCGAGTTGTCCACAGGGCCAAATTAGCCAAACTCCTCCTATCCTTTGGACGCATCTTAATGGATCTATCTACCAGCCCTAATTGGGATGATCTCCGAGAGCAGCGGAGGGACAGAAACAGTCAGTCAGTCAATCAGATATGATTCTAACTTACAAATCCAACGTTACACATTATTCAACGGGTGGGACAATGCATACCAATTTGGAAAAACACCAGTCTGTCTGCCTCTTCCGACAGCATAGAAAAAACGCCCCATGCTTCTTGCTTGAAGAAACGTCGACAAGAAAAGCCTCCGGATCATGAATAACAAATAAATTCCTTATATCATTGTAATTCAGATTTATGTTTCCATCTGAACAATTATCAAGCTATGTGGCCACCTGTGACAATTTTCAAATTGGCAACTCGCTGACAATTTCTTTCCAGGAAAAAACAACAAATTTCAGGAATATACACGACTATAAAAGTGTACTAGTTCGGATATTTCATTTGAAATACAACAAAAATAAATGAAAGTGAAACTACTTTTGAGATAAAAATAGATTTTTGTCCTCTAAAACAATAAAAATGTATTGAATTCGATTTTTGAGGTTATCTGAACGCCTTGATCAGCTGTTGTGGACCCCTCTGTTGCCAATTTGAGAGTTCAATCGTAGACGCCTGTGTTCTACAAGAAACTCTGTACAGTCGGTCTTTTTCCAAATACCGTCACTGTAAGTGAGAACGAAATTGAGATTGACATTTGAATCATTCTTTTTATGAACTTAGATCTTGAAATCCTTATCAAAATGTAAATTAATGAATATCCCTAACTATTGTCATCAATATTATATAGAAATGAAATATGGGAATTACTGTTATTACATGATGAAAGCGGATTTTAGATGATGTTTCCCCTTGTCCAATACGTTCATTTCCCCTGTGCCTTTTTACACCTCCGAATCCCATGTTTTACCATCAATCCTGTCCAGAATGTCACGTCTTATCTGGCTGAGGAATTGAATTATTCAAGGTTCCGTAATTTATTGTCATGTGAGTGATAATTGGAAATTTCTGAATGAGTGAAAGTCGCCCTTTGAGGCTTTGTTTTTGTGATTGTTGAATGGGAGGTTGGACGCGGTGTGCCGCCGCACTCGCGGGCACCAGGCTAGGGCCTACCGCGCCCACGAGTGAAGTTGTGGAGTGGCCCCGCAGCCTAGCCGCAGTTCATGAGCATCTCGCAGGGGCGCGGCCCAACGGGCTTTCAACTTAAGCTTGAACATATGGTAGGGGCTTCCTAGCTATGGATAGCTCCCTGGAATAGTTTTTGACATTTTTTGACATTGTCACTACTCCAGAGAGCTATGGAG
>BQKZ01005411.1:18168-35770 GCA_036244855.1 Temnopleurus reevesii | reverse complement strand
CATCATCATCATCATCATCATCATCATCACCACCATCATCATCATCATCATCATCATCATCATCATCATCATCATCATCATCGTCATCATCATTCATCACCACCACTACAATAAATCACTCTGTCATCTGTATCAACCTTATTATCATGATCTTCTTGTTCTTACAGATAGCAGCAGTTTGTGATTTCTACACGTACTTACGATACATCCAACAAGGCATTGTCAAGAATGATCGTAAGTTTTACTAATTCTACTTTATGTTTGCAATTATATTTTATCCAATGTTCAACATTAGTTAACCCATTGGAAGGACAGAGGTTTTGGGAGATAACAGTTAATCTGTAATCAATATCTAAATTGCCAAAATGTCTTATTTCTTCCTCTATTATTAGTAACAAAAAATAAATAGATAAATTGAGATATGGTATCATCCAACTCAGGTTTTGCAAAAAAGGATGGATCGAAAATGGCCAATATTAATTGGCATCGCCAATTCAAGGATCATAATGATTTCCTACATTCAAACTGGGCGAAATATGGTATGCAAAATCGCATAGCACCGGAAATAGGTTCAAAATACTCACTGCATTTATATGATGATAATCATGTATAATTCTAAATGTTCGAGTTTCATACCTCTATTGGGAAATGCACCCTAAACAACCTTGTAACTATTTTCAAGAGAAGAGTAAAAGTGAACTGAAAGGGTATCTGAGGTCAAAAATTATATTTTGTGTATCATTTAGTATAAAAAATAGAAATGTTAATTAAACAAGTAACCCAAATGTCTCAGCCATGATCGACACACGGAGCCTAACCCCCATGTAATGTAGACATGTACATGTATTTCATTTCAATTTCCCATCCCAATTTCCTTGCAGTGCAAAAGAACTACTGGGAGATCATCCGCCTGAGGAAAGAGATGGCGCTTGCAAAACTTGGTATCGTCTGAAAGTACTCTGAAGTTTTTACGAAAGTCATTCCTGAAATTCTAGCTACTATTTTTCATTGTGGTGAGATGTACAGAAGTCGAGTTCAGAGAAATTTACCATTTACCTGTGATTGCGTAGAATCCCTGTGGGAAGACAGGGAGATGTTTCACCAAGTCGTTCGTAAAGTTACGACTGGTATCAATTCTTGTGTTGAATGTGCATACTATTATGAAACATACGCGCAAGAAGGGATACCAGTTGAACGTAAAGTCGTACATAAAGTCTTTCTTATCTTGGCCCAGGTCCATGTAAAGGCCTCAGCACACCAAACACGGCATGGCGTAACGGCACGGTATTTACGCAGTATCTTGGTTATCATTGGTCAGCACACTCCTCCGCGCAGAGGATGCTCAAGAAATGGCCAATCACAGGGGAGACATCGCGTAAAAACCGTGCCGTGATGCCGTGCCGTGTTTGGTGTGCCCGGGCCTTAAAAGGTAGCTCTCTCTCTTCTAGGTTTAACTGTACTCCATTCTGCATGCAGATGAATGGAAAGAGACAGCAACAATGTTGGCAATTGGCTTGTGACTACATTTTCTACTACTTGTTCATCTACCAATACTCCTCATCTGATATCCAGGAAATTCCATTTTATGTAATTAAAGCCCATTTTTATATTTCCGTTCGCTTTGGCTTAGAGTAATTATTAAATTGACAATTGAATAGAATACAGTCAAACTTGTCTATAAAGACCATCCAAGGGAGACTGCAAAAGTGGAATTTAACAGCAGCTGGTCTCTTTAGACAGGTCCTTGGGAGTCAAGAAAGGTGGTGTTTATGGAAAGATGATCTATAAAGGTTGTTGCTATAACAGGTTTGACTGTATATCAGAAAGTAATGCTCACAGAGAAAAATGGAACAAAAATGTGCTGAGTAGTTAATCAGGAAAATTGCTGTTTCATAGAAGTAACCAAGACATGAATTGGTCTGAAAATGGCCTCCCCTTTTTTTTCATTGCAGTCCCACTTGGTAATTCCTGTGTTAGCTGCTGAGTCAAAGAGATTTTTTTATCCAGTAATCAAATCGTACAATTTGTAGCAAAAGTGTGGATTTTTTTTTTATAATCTTTAGTGGGTTTTATGATGCAAACATGTGAATTAAAGGATATCTGGGAATGTACTAAATTTGGGGGGTCAGAAGTACCTCACATTTTATATGGCATTTAAATTATTTCTCTGAAGTTTTCATACATTGATGCTGCTTGTGTCGAGATATGCGGTGCGCACGACTGAATTGTTTCCATGGAAACCATTTTCCAGCATATGAATTACATTATGAATGTAATGTAATGATGTAAAATATGATTTTAAAAAAGCTAAAGAAAGAGGTTTTATTTTCAAGATTTACTGTAAGAATATGCAGATGGCATCATTTTTTTTTAATTTCATACAATATTACTCTTCATATAAAATTGTTCTTTATAAACTATTATCCATATCTCTCTGTCTAATCGTTCATAGATATCAGCAAATTCAGCATTTTAAACAAAGCTATGTAATAGCATATCATCATAAAAGGCACAAATTCTCCTCCATTTATCAATATTCAGGAATCTGAAATTTCATTCAGGAATGTTTTCTTACCCGAACTCAATTTTAATGACATAATAACAAGAACACAAAAGAGGATAAAAAGAGGATATCCAAGATGATGAAAATGCACAAATTCTCATCCATTTATCAATTTTCAGGAATCTGAAGTTTTTTCTCAAGAAAGTTTTCTCACCAGAACCTAAAATTTTGTGTAGAGCAATGTGTTTTAATGTATGTTTTAATCCAAAGAGGTTTGTAAGGTAACTTAAATATTTCGTAAATTTTTATTCATCTCTTTACTCTTGATGCAAGTCATCATAAGAAATAATTTATTTGATGTGCCAGTTGCATTTTCCAAAGAGGTGCTTGTAAAGAATGGAGATTTTAAGATTTTTAAATGTTAAATTCATAATATTTTTATGTTTTATATCCTTGCTCCCAACGATTACAACAGACTGCATACCTGCCAACGAGTAAGGGGGTGTTGCTCAACGGTTGCAATTGATCGCAAGTTGCAGTTGGTCGGTACGCGCCAATCGAAATCATTGTTTCATGTGTGTCTTGTTATTAAAATGCGCACACCGCGCGCGAATGAAAATGCGCGTTACAATTTGCAAGGTTGCAGTTGATTTGCAGTTGATTTTGAGCAACACCCCCGAAGAGTAAGATATTTAATTTCAAATAGGTTGACAGGAATGCAATTTACATTATAAGAACTATGCAAATAATTTTTCATTTTCTTATTCTGATTAGATATATGGTCCTGCTACATTAGTCACTTGTCTTCTTGCAATGGCTTCATGCACTCTCATTATTGCTTTCCCTTTTCATATGTACCACAATATCATTCTTTCTCTCTCTCTCTCTCTTGTTGTTCCTGTATGTTTTCATATCTGTCCCTCTCTCTTTCGCTGTCATTCATTCTTTTCTTAATCTTTTTGCCGTCTTGTTTCCTCTGCATCTCTCTTTATTCTCCAAATCAATCAATAAATCAACTGAAATAAGACTAGATTTTTATAATCATTTTACTTTGAAATATATAAGAAAACAAAAATTTGGTGTAACTTCCTGTCATTCAGTCAAAGAAGATTGAAGTACTTTAAGCAAAAAATTGGAAATATAATTTCTATGAAGTAATGCATTAAAAGCAATCTATTATCTTGATCTCGACGATCGAGTCCCTGATGAAAGCTGATTGACGAAAAGGAGAACCAGTGTGCAGAATTAAAGGGTATCTAAGACTAAGGTTTAAAAAAATATAATGTGTATATCATATAGGAACATAAAATTAACCCAAAATAACTTTACCCAATATGATACGGATTACAATACATATCCGTCTCAAGGTAAAATCGAGTAAGGTTCTGTGCATTGCTTTATTTTTAGGAATGCATACATGTTCTTCGTGTGCACATCCTTATTTGCTTTATATATGTATGAGCTAGTCTTTGTACTAGTCGCCTTTTGATTCATCATGAGAAACGTTCAATTTTTAAAATTCAATATTCCCAAAACTAAACACCTTTCAGGGACTGAATTTAAGAATTTGCAGGGGAGCTACAGATAGCTCTCCTAGAGGCTCTTAAGGAGAGTTTTAGGGGAGCTAAATTGGGTCTTTATGTAGTAAAATTGGGGTTAGGGGCTCAATAAATCACTCCCCAAAAAGCATTTAAGGGGAGCATTAGGAGAGCAATCGCTCTCACTCCCATTAAAATGTATTCCCTGACCTTTTTAATTTCATGTGATATTTATTGGAATCAGGTTTTAACTTGTATTATTTTTTCTTGGGGGCGGGGGCTCTGAAAAACTTTAACCACTTGAGAATACACAAAGGAATCCATTCTCAAATAAGAACATATTACCCGGTCACACAAGTTGGGCCAGCCAGTTCGGAAGATCCGCGACATCTTCACACTGGTAATGATTGATAATGTTGTGGTACCCCTGCGCATTCTCGCATTTATCAAGTTCCATCAACTTTCAAGGGAACTTATTTGCCATGATCAAAGTGGCATGCTGCCATGATGACATCAGTTTATAGTCATTTTCCAGTTTTCTGTTTCAATCACTTCATTTCAGAACAAAACAATTCTGGCAGATCATTATATTTTTCGATACACATCCTTTATATTGCCACTGATATTTTCCTCCCATCTTTTATTCAAGTACTCATGTGGCGCCCATATCTATATGACAGTATTGAAACAACTTCATTATGCAATGAAAAATATCTTCATATTTTTATTAATAGTTTGATCAGATATAGTGAACAAAGCTTTACATTATATACAGTATTAGTCATAGCAATAATAAACATATCTGTACTATATGTAAATTACATAGATAGAATATATGCAACAATATTTGTAATAGATTATAATTTTTATGCAAAAAACAGTGGTGTCTAAGAATTTTATTTTGAGAAAAATATGTGCTCATGTAAAATGCTTCCATTTTAACATTAGTGAACAAAAAGAAAATTGTGGCTGTATGAATGAAATCATGTTTGTGAAATGTCAGCGAAAGCCATGTTCATTAAAGGGGAACTTCACCCAGACATTGATGTGCGCTCAGTGGATAGAGAAAAATACAGTGGTCAATCTGTGAAAATTTGAGCGAAATTGGACAATCCATTCAAAAGTTATGAATTTTGAAAGTTTTGATTCGAGCCCATCATGGGCTCCTTAAATTGACAACGTACTGGCACAAAATGGCTGCCAACATGGAGAACTCTCCATTCACTTTGTACACAGAACTTCACATTTTGTTCCTTTTAAAGATAAGTAGACATAAAATCAACAAGAGTTATCCCAAAATGCATGCAGAATCAAAATGTCCATATCGTACTTAAAGGGAAAAGTACAATTTTGTCTACTTTTTGAGAAAAAGGAGAAAATGAACAATTCTGTGTACAAAGTGAATGAGGATTTCTCCATGTTGTCTGCCATTTTGTGCCTGTAGGTTGCCAATTTGAGAAGCCCATGAGAAGTGAAACTCAAAACTTTGAGAATTCATAACTTTTAAATGAATTGTCGGATTTTGCTCAAATTTTCACAGTTTGATCATTGTATTTTTCTTCATCCACTGAGAGGACATCAATGTCTGGGTGAAGTTCCCCTTTAACAGGTAAACGCATGTTAGGATGATGAAATATGAACTGATGACGATAGATTTAATATTCCAGGGGCCAATTGCAGGAAATGGTCTTAGCTAGATTATCTTCTTGCTTTAGACTTCTTTAATTTCTTGTGCCATGATATTTTCCAAAGCAAAGCCACATTTTCCTAAACAAAGCCCCATTATCACCAAAAATGGACTTGCATCTTTTCGACACTGGCATTGATTCAATTTCTGGAAGAAGGTCCATCTTTCTTAATAACAAATTTTCATACAGGAAGAGTTGTGTTGAATCGTGTTGCTTCCTGGCTTCTATTTGACTGTAGCTTCACTGTGAGCAGAAGGAACAAAGGGTTTGGACAAAGTAAATACCCTCTCTCAAGCCTTGACAATAGCCTCATCAATACAAAAGAAAGTACCTTTATTTTTAGCTATTCATTGTGTGACACCTGTTGGACATTTATCTGCACAAGGATTTTTTTTTTTAATCTAGCTACAGTCAAACCTGTCTATAGTGGCCACCCAAAGGAGAAAGAAAAGTGGCCACTGTAGGCAGGTGACCTCTGTAAACAGGTTCTATAACACACATTTTCATCTGGAGGGAACCAATTTACTTGGCCACTGTAGACAGGTGGCCACTATAGACAGGTAGCTGCTAAGACAGGTTTGATAGTATAATGAATACTTGAATGAGGTTGTTTACTTTGTACAAAATCCTTTGTCCCTTCTGTTCAAAGTGTTGGAATGAGTTTAACGTTAAAAAATGTAATTTCTCAGAATGAAACATTCAGGCTTTATCAATGCACAAGATGACGTAGTACGCAATGACGATGAAACAGAATGGTAGATTTTACTTTTATTTTTGTATTCAGTAGATTTTATGTGTGAAAATACATCAAACTTGCCACCAGATTGAATGTGATTGTGAGATACTATAAATTATGTCTGCAGATGTACATTGTACTTATTTTGATCATTTGTGACCGGCTATAGCAAAACCCAGCACTTGTCGAAAAAATCAAATTTGATATTTTTATATCATTTGAAAGAGCAACGATTAAAAAATTAGCTTTCATTTGATACCCCTTTCATCCGGTTTGATAATATTTGACGAAGATACAGCAATTTGTATGCGTGTTCACGCGAAATGTTGAAATGGAGATATTCAAGGTTTTATTGTAACTATCATTTTCATTCTGGTTTCATGACATATGCATTTACGTCATTTTCATGAAATCGTGGTAGATTTAGAAGCACAACCAGATAGAATTGTTTTACAAAAACACAAATAACTTCACTTTGGCATGGAATTTTGAAACTATTCTTTTTGCAAAAGAAACATTAATAGTCATACTTATCAGTAATACAAATTCTTAATATGGTCCCTGGAACCATTTTTCCCCTTCAGAGGCCCATTACTCTACATTGTAGAATGCCGGCAAGTGCGGGGTTTTGCTATGGCGGGTCACATTTTAAAGATGTTATTACTCGTGTGAATATTGTTTTGAATCTTAGATATGTTAATGGTGCTCGTATTGAAGATATATTTTAGGAGAAATTATATGAAATGTTTTGAAAATAAAGATTTGAAGGGGAATTACACTCAGACATTGAATTGCTATCATTAAATGAAGAAAAATAAGATGAACAAACTGTGAAAGTTTGAGCAAAATTGGATATAATCCATTCAAAAGTTATGAATTTTCAAAGTTTTTATTTACACTCATCATGGGCTCCATAATTAACTTACAGGCACAAAATGGCTGCCAACATGGAGAACTCTCTATTCACTTCGTGCATAAAACTTCACATTTTCATCTTTTTCCAGGAAAGTAGACAAAATTTTGTTTTTTCGGTTTAATATATTATAGCCACATCAATTCTGCAAGCATTCCAGAAAGAACGGTGTTGATTCCTCATTTGAAATATGATATTGATCCATTTTCAATAAATTTATATACAAAAGTGAATGAGGAGTTCTCCATGTATGACATCACAGATTATGCAAATCGGCTGTACATTGCCAATTCAAGGATGCCTAGCACAGGTGGCAATGATAACTTTGAAAATTCATAACTTGTGAACGGATTATCCAATTTTGCTCAAATTTTCACAGTTTGTTCATCTGATTTTTCTTCATTTACTGATTGTACATTATTGTCTGGGTGTAGTTCCCCTTTAATTTTCATGTGAAACTTTTTACTGTTATTATGCTCATTTGATCAGATTAACCTTGCTATTTATCAAAGCATCAGGATTTTTAAAAAAAGATTTAAGATCAGAAAATCTACATTGTTAAAAAGGGACCTTTTTATTACAAGTTTTGTATGTATGTAGAGATGTTAGGCTAAGGGGGTGTTGTTCAAAAGTTGCAATTGATCGCAAGTTGCAGTTGATCGAAATACACCAATCAAAATCACATTTTCTTGCGCATCTTATTAAATGCGCAAATGAAAATGTGCGTTACAATGTACAAAGTTGAAGTTGATTTGCAGTTTATTTTGAACAACACGCCATGAATCCTATATAATACAGTGTATTTTTATTTTTTGCAGTCCAGAAAATTACTTGATTCAAACGGTTATTGACAGCACCTAGTAATTTTTGATAAAATTATTTCAATGGAGTTCAGAAAGAATTACAGCTTCCAAAGTAAGAGCTTTGTCTTCCAAATAAACCTCTATGTAAAGAGCACTGATATAACAAGCTCTCGTTAAAACATGGTAATTTTCTGGGTCCTATCCCTTTGTATTTTATCATATTTTGGCCCTGATATAACAAGGTTTCTATATAAAGAGGTAATTTCTCAGTTCCCCACGACATCTTTTTTCTAGGTTAGACTGTATGAATTATGACTCTGCCCAAATAATATCTCAAATAATCTGTTTGAATGGGTGGATTATCAGTTTTGATTTGAATTTGATTCGTTAGAAAAGAAAGTACATCAACATCGGCCATTTTAGTCAACCTTCAAAACTATGACTGGGGTAGTTGGCCTGATAGAATGATCCATACAGCACAAACGTATTTGTAACAAAAAAATACCTTGTTATTTCAGAAAGTTTGTACTTAGAAAGCTGTGCTGTACTTTAAATACAGACATAAAAAATACCACTCAAGGATTACTTAAAATATCACATATTCTGACAATATTATTTTTAAGGATTTAAGATGTATCTATGTACTTCACATGAAAATGATAATAAAGCTCAACTATATAAGAAATATAGTTAACTATATATATGACATTTGCTGTATAACTTGTCTTTTTGTGTGTTTGCATTGCAATGAATGTACATGTATATTGTTGGAACTCCCTTATCAAATCCCCTTCATCTTGACACATAGGAAAACATGAGAAATATAGCCTGAGAATTTATTTTAATTCTAATTAGAAATAAAAATGAGAAATAATATTCAAAAATTTGTTTTTAGATGTTTTATGGCTCTTTACTCCATAATAAATTCAGATCAAAACTGTTCGAAAGTTGAAAAAGTTTAAAAAAAAATAAATAAATAAAAACTCCTTCATGTCGACCGATGCGTTTCTCTAAAAAAGTCATTCTAAGGCATCCAGGATTTTTTAAACTAATTTATTAAACATGCCACCCAGGGAGGTGTTTCACCAAATCGTTCTTAAAGTTACGCACAACTTTACGTTCGACTGGTATCAATTCTTGCGCTGAATGCGCGCACTATTATGAATCATTACGCGCAAGAAGGGTTACCAGTCGAACGTAAAGTCGTGCGTAAAGTCTATCTTATCTTGGTGAAACACTGCCCAGGTATAGTTTCTTGGTTTCATTCATTTTACAGCTTCCCTTTCATTCTACAATCATCAATCTGTTGCCTTGACAGCTATGATTCCATAGCAACGGGGTGAAGTCACAGGGTCAAAGAGCTGTACGACCGATGCTGTCTTGATGTTTGGCTACAAATTTAAAATGGAAGACACAAAAGAAAATAAGACAGTGTTATTTGTTTAGTATCTGCAAATATTTCAACAAGAACTAATATCCCAAGGTTCAACCCTAAACACCTTGAGGCACCGAGTTCAGACTGGAGAAAACTTAGAACCCTCTCCAAAAAACAAGCTCAAGAAAATTGAGTTTACAAATCAACAGCAAAAACGTGGAATATCTACATGTATTTCCATATTCATCTCATTTGTTTACAAAGTTTGGTAAGTCCCTTTGAAAGACAAAATCATCTGTCAAGCTCCTTTGAAAGCCAAAGGCATCTTCCAAAAAAGGTGTCAAGTCCCTTTGAAAGCCAAAGGCGTTTTACAGAAAAACTGTCAAATTTTGAATACACCTGTTTTAATTAAAGAAAAAAATAGAAATTGATGTTGAATCGCTATGTTAGATTTCTTGGTGGTGTACTCCAAATCTTTGTCATGCAACCAGAGTTATGAGTTCCAAAGAAAAATCTGATCAAACACATTTGCATAATTACCTGTTCTTTCAGATAGAGTAGTCTATCTAGAAGAATGAGAGCTTCGATGCTCGGTGACAATGCTGCCCTCAGTTGGTTGTATACTGCCAGGTTTCTGTAGTATGGTTTGTATTTGGCCTCATAGCCGGTGATCTCGTCATCAGACAGCTAAATTTTGAAAAGGTAGACATCATAATTATTAATGAGCTGATGCTGCTATCATTTTACAAAGCAATACAAAATCATTCTGACCATTTTGGACTGAAAATAAAAATGTGCCATCAAAACAATATAGTCTATTTCCGAAAAATTGAGTCGAACGCCATTTCAAAGATCCTTTGTAATGCTATTGGCTTGTTATTGTTGTGGCCGCACAGTTCAATACACTGCCTACGGTGCTATTGTCCATGACCCACTTTATTATGCAGAAATAGTTTATATCGTGTTCATCTGTCTGCCCCAAGTTTTCTGGGTTAAATTTGTGTCTCCATATTGTTCCGCCAAATGCAAATGAACCAATACGAAAGTGTGCAATCTTTGGATAATTCTCAAAAAGTATGTCATGAAACAAATTTTGCCCGTTGTTATTTTCACTTAACTATTAAAATCCAAGAACTTTACAGCAATCAACTCTATAGTAAACCAATGAAGACATTATGAAGGATAAAGTGGTATAAAATGTTATTGCTATGCATTTTCACAATATGGCTTTTGACCTTTGACATATTCTGGTCCAAAACAGAGGAACTCTAGTTTTTAAATGATAAAATAACTTTTTGCAGTTTACTGAATCTGAACTGTTGTTTCTGTACAGCCTGATGGATTCTTAATTGGGGAAAAACTTAATTTTGCCCCATTAAAGACCCCATAGGTAACACCGAACTTTCCATTGCAACCTTTTATCACTACAAAAGCTGAGAACAATAGATATAGACCAGTAATATCCGATGTGATCACATTGACCTGCATTTTATAGTGCTTACAGGTAAGCAAAGAACTCTAAACATAAACGAGGCTTTGCTCCACAGTTGCAATTGATCACAAATCAACTACAAATCAGTTGCAAATTGGGATGCGCATTTTCTTCTTCTTCTTGCAAGATGCACATGAAACAATGATTTTGATTGGTATGTTACGATCAGTTGCAACTTGCGATCAATTGCAACCTTCCAACATCACTCTCTTAGGGGGTGACGTTCAAAACCAACTGCAAATCAACTGGAACTTTGCAAATTGTAACACGCATTTTCATTCGCGCGTAGTGTGCGCATTTAACAAGACGCGCATGAAACAATGATTTTGATTGGCGTGTTAAGCTCAACTGCAACTTTCGAACAACTCCATATTGTTGTCAACAAACCTTGGCATCATCCATTTTGAGTTTCTTCAACGCCCTTCTAGTGTATTCCAAAAATGTCTTGCACTTGGGAGCCAGTTTACCAATGATCTGCTTTCTGAGGTAACAGAAGAAAAAAGATATGTCAGAATTAGAATCAGATACAGCGGTATTTGGTACTCAAATCTGTCCATAGTAGCCTTATATGGGAAATGATCACAAATGGGAATTAAAATAAAATAACGGTCACTGTAGAGAGTTGACAGATTTTATAGTTCACATTTTTATTTGAAATGCCTTCAAAGCAGGGTATAAAATACATTTTTAATTAACAAGGATTCATTTCACATTTTCTTCCTGAAAAATAGACCCCATATTATATTTTGCAGGGGAGATAATGGGGCTCATGGTGGCTTTTTTGTCATTAAAACAGATATTCCAATGAAATAAGGGAAACACAGAGAACAAATAAACTAACGACAATGCATTTTATATTATATTTCTACTGAATAAGTTCTTCGAAGCCCGTTTGCTGTATTCCAGAAATGCCTTACACGTGGGAGCCAGTCCTTAATGTGCATCCCCTATTGTCCAATTCTGTACCCAATCTTTCATCTCCCTCCCCCGACAGAGCCTGGATCCGCCCAAAGGTGAAAAAGGCTTTGCATTTACCTGGTAGGGATAGTAAAGTGATCTCTGCAAATGACCTGAAGCACAGCTCTGTAAAACAATCCTCTAACATCAACAGTCTTTGCTGAAGCTATCCTATCAGCCGCCTATATGATGGTAAACAAGAAATATATACAACATACATATCCATTAATTCAAAGAAAACATGTTAGAAATGTAATTTTAGCAGATGGCATGAACCACTGCTCTACAGAACAAGCCTACAACATAACACTCTTCTGTGAATTGATCCTATTAACAGCCTGTGGTAAACAAGAAAGATAAACAAGGGATAAATAAACGACAAGTATCTAAACAAGCTGATCTCTGCATATAACCTGAAGCACAGCTCGGGAGAACAATCCGCTAACATCAACCGTCTTCGCTGATGCTATTCTATCAGCCGCCTATATGTATATGATAGTAAACAATAAATGATGATAATGATTATATGTTCTTATATAGTGCCTAACACTAACTTTATCAGTCATCCCTAAGCGCTCTACAATGTAGCATAATTACCCTGGCTTTGGCAATGCAGCTGTAAGTAGCACGCTGCATTTCAAGGAATACATCCTACCAGGTACCCATTTACCTCACCTGGGGGGAGTGCAGCACAATGTGAATGAATTTCTTGCTGAAGGAAACGAACGTCATGGATGGGATTCAAACCTGCGACCCTCTAGTTGAACGGAGAGAGTCATAACCACTACACCATGGCGCCTCCAACAGATAAATAAACAACAAGTATTTACATAACTCGATCTCTGCATATAACCTGAAGAACAGCTCGGTAAAACAACACTCTCACATCAACCGTCTCCTCTGAAGCTATCCTATCAGCCGCCTATGTGATGGTAAGCAAGAAATATAAACAACAGATGAATAAACAACAAGTACATAAACAAGTTGATCTCTGCATATAACCTGAAGAACAGCTCAGTAGAACAACCATCTAACATCAACCGTCCTCGCTGAGGCTATCCTATCAGCCGCCTATATGATGGTAAACAAGAAATATAAACAAGAGATGAGTAAACAACAAGTATTCACAACAAGTTGATCTCTAAACGTAACCTGAAGCAGAGCTTGGTAAATCAATTTTTTTTTCACAGCATCCTGTAAACACACGGTCAATTAGTGTTTATCCCCGTTGGGAAAAGGCCAGAATTATTTCCATTCATAACTTACCATGCATGCCATCATCCGGGTATCCCGCCCCAGCGCGACCTTCCTCTCCCTCAGGTAGGCACTCATTGGGAAACCGTACGACGCCCCCCTCTGAACCCCTGGGTGGTCTAGATCCCACCCCTCCCTCCTCGCAAACTCCTCCGTCAGATGGTGGTAGCAGCAACCGACGTTACACAGGAGGTGCATGCTGGGATTGAACTGGAAGATTCTCAGCATAGAGGGGGCTAGATCGCCGCAGGTGTGCAGGCCGACCATCATGAAGGGCTGCAAAAAATGGGAGAATGAAATAGAAATGCTAGTGTGTTGTCCCTTTTAATTTGGGGTAGAAAAAAAGATTATTCTTACTAAAAATAAATGATTTATATTTGGGTTTACAACACAAAGGTCAGCATAATCTCTATCATCTGGACTTTCATATTACTGTTTTAATTGAATTCCAAGCTTAACTTTAGCTGTGCTCTGTATTATTTCACTGATTTACTTTTTTGTCTTCCTTTTCACTAACAAGTGAAATTTCAACTTCAACTTCCGGAAAAGATCAACTGCAGGAGCAATTATGAATCAGAATAAAATCGTGACACTTGCACAGTTGGACTGGTTGCTATTTCGGTAAATAATCCTCATAGTTTTATTAAAATTAATTAATTTACCTGTGTTGCATCAAAGTGTTTGGCATTCTCATCACACTGCAGAAAATCTCCCAGCTCTGTCTCTTCATCAACATAACCTGTAACCAACAAAAGAGCACCGGCCTTTTTTCCGTCTTCTTCCCGCTTTCCAATATCTTCCACAGGATTGGACGAGTTTGTCGCACTTTCTTCATGGCAAGTTGTTGCTTGGTTGGAAATATTAGCACAAATTTGAGAATTACTTTGGGATTTCAGCTGCAAAGATGATGTTGCGCTTATGTTCGTTGAAGATTCCATTGGAGGCTGTAAGTTTGGTGGATGAGATGCTGGTGTTGTGTTTTCTTGCGAGTATGATGCTGTTGTTCGAAAGTTTTCTGGTAGCGCTGAGATTTTGTAGTCTATCTTTGCTGTCTGCGATGATGATGATGATGATGATGATGATGATGATGATGATGATGATGATGATGATGATGATGATGACGATGATGATGTTGATGATGTTGATAATGACGATGACGACGACGACGATGCCGAGACGGGATAATGCCGCATAACTGGGGCAGAAGTTCTTTTACTTTGTAGTGTCTCATGCTTCACTGAAAATGAGTGCACTTGTGCTAGTTTGGGATCTGTCACAGATGTTGATGATTGTGCTGATGATGGTGATCCAAGTCTCTCGATTGACCCCCTGTCAAACACTCCTGCTACTCCATCTTTTATTGCACAATTTGCAGTTGGATTTTGCTGTGATTTGTCTCCATCATTTCTTATTGCACTTTTTCCATTCAAATCTGCAAGAAATCCACATGTATCACCCTCCTTAGGCAGATTACTATTCTGACCTTCTTCAGGGCCAATACAACTACTGTCTTTAACGTGATAATGTTGCGTTTTATTAGAAGTATGATCTGTGCAGTTAGATGATGAAGTGTTCCTTTCATTTCTTTTCTCTGCAGAATTCCTTACAATTCCTTTCCATTGTTTGCTCAACCTGTTGAATCATGAGAAAGAAAAAAAATGAATTTTTTAAAATCATCTTACACATTCAACTTTTTTATTTTAATCATTTCCACTTTTTGTTTTTCCTCCTCTTCAGCCTATTGAATGATGATATAAAGGAAGAGACAAATCATTTTTTATCATCCAACACATTCATTTTTTTTTATTCCATTAAAAAATTCTCTGTGGCATTCTTAATAATTCTGCTTCACGGTTGGTTAGGTTCTGAGGATACATATTTCATATTGTTTTTTTAATTTTGAATTCATTGCTTTATAATTTGTAATTATTCCAAATATTTAAAACGTGATGAGTTTCCAACTTGTCTTGTACCTGTGAACAGTTTTGAATATATCTATTGAATGTACTCTTTGTGCAATGATTTTAACAACTTAGATTGCACTTACCTGTTTGACCTCTTGAGGGCACCATTTGTATTGGTTTCTGATGAGTCAACGCTGATCACATTGATGCCATATTTCATAGAGAGGAACTGTCCAAGGTAGCCTTTCCCACTTCCAATATCAACAACCTGAAAAATATAGGATACACATTATTCCATTTTTTCATTGTTTGTCACAGATTTCCTGAACATGATAGCGTTGACTTTCATAGATTATTCAAATTCCACTATTCAATAACATTAAGCGCATAAATTCCCACATTCTAAGTAATGTATGATGCACTATGTGGTGGTTTGGGCCAGGTCATTCTGCAAATAAATATCATTTACAATTAACACTCAGCTCTATGTAATTTGATATTGTGAGATATGGGGCATGCTACATGTACATGTTTGAATGGTCAGCATTATCTTCTTATCTGTCACCTCTCCATTCACTGCCGCCTGTTTCGTCATTGCTGGCGACAGATATCCTCTCACATTGAATTGTGCACGAAATCTACGCACACACAACAATACGAAAGAACTGTGGCGACAAATAGCACGATATAGCCTCATGGTCATGATGGTAAATGCTCTGTGTCTTTTAAGAAAAAAATATTTTATTCTAAAAATTTATTTGCACAAAGATGTCTGTCTAGTAATAGTAATATTAATTATGCACTCTGCGCTGCCTTTGTGCAAAAGAAAAATATGTTTTATTTCTGAAAATGATTTAAATTTCTTTGCACAAAAAATCAAAGAAAGATGAAGGATGCATAACGAATTGGCCATCTCTTACACGAAGAGAAATGTACAACGCCCAACTGGCTAATTCCGCTTGGCCTTGGTTGCACAGCAAACAATCAGCTAACAATAGCCCGCATGCTACAGTGCATGCACTCGATTTCAATGCAAATTGCAATACTTCTTCGACTTCGTGAGACTGAGACGGAGAGGTCTGCTTAACAGCCTAATTTCCTAAACTTACCTGCTGAATACCAGCTGCAAACATTAGATGAGCACAGTTCTGAGCCATTGCAGCCACTTCATGAGACTTCTTTTTGCCCATTATTCGTTTCGCAATCTCTGAATTTTCTTTTGACTCCTTCTCCTCCTCTGTTGACCCAGTTGAATTTAGCGGAATTTCCATCAGACTCTGCGGGGAACTGTTGGCGTCTGGCTCAACAGCCTGCCGCTCATTCACCTCACTACCGCAGCTGCTCTCATTCCGAGACAATTCAGTCAACTTTTCCAATGGCATTACTATCGAATGTAAGCGATTTTCCAACATTTCTTTTACAAATTTCCGTAGAAGAGGAAATTCCTTATCTGCTGAGTCCGTTTGCTTATAAAGATAAATCGTTCCACTTGGAAATTTCGCCAAATCTCCGTCTGTCAATTGCAAAAGTTCGCAGGCAAATTGAGGATCGAGGTTGTAGTCCCACATATTGCTGGTGTAAAAATTGACTGTATTACTGACCAAAATTGGCATAAATTTTCCTGTAAATTCAATTATACTATCCACTAACGTCCTATCATGATCCTCCATTGTGAAAACTGGGTGCAAAAGTCATTAATTCTCCAAAAGATGAAATTCAGTGGTTACGTGATTTTTCCATGGGCGCTGCCATATTTAGTTATTCATTTATTGCCACGAGATGGCGACATTCAACTAACTTCACTCGTGGTGACAGTTGCTAAAAATATTGGACAGCCTTTCCGCCGTGGCAATCTTGTTACCTCTCAACATGAACGAATAACGTTTGTGTTAGAGATATGCTAGAAATGCTTATGCAATTTCTGGCAACTAATCAGAAACTGGTAGTTTGTTTTCCTCTCTTTTTACAATGCTGACTCACATCCTTTCTGTTACAAAACACGCCCACCTCTCACATAACCACTTTCCTTTCATTGAGTATATTCCTCTTCCTACTACTTATTCTCCCTTTACTCTAATTCTCCCCTAAACCTCTCTTATATATGTGTCACATCGTAGGTCTCTCTCTCTCTCTCTCTCTCTCTCCCTCTCTCTCTTCTTCTTCTTCTTCGAAAGGGTAAACCCAGAGGATCCTTTGGCCAATATGAAGAGATGGGACCAGAACATGTCCTCCTTAAATCAGGATTGTTATATCACACCTCCTAATATCAAGTTTCCACTATATATTTCCTGAATACCACCATCCCACAACACTTTTTCGCATCCCTCACCTCCCTCAACAAACTCTCTTCAAAGCCCTCTTCACAAAAAATACACTATAGCCACCCCTCCTCCCTCCCTTTGCTCTGCATTTTTTCAATCACCCACATTTTTTTAATGT
>BQKZ01005411.1:785-13767 GCA_036244855.1 Temnopleurus reevesii | reverse complement strand
ATTAATTTTTATAATTAATTAGCAAAAAACCAAGATGGCCGCCGTTACCATGGCAACGGTGAAAATTTTATGACAAAAATTATATTTTCCGATTCAGATTTTGCATGTCTATCTCGTCAAATAGTTTTTATTTGGAAATAATGCCTTTGGGAAAATTTCATTTTTCGACCCTAGGATGGCCTTAAAAAATAAAGCATGCTCTTTATACAATTGCAAATATAGATGAGATCAAAAATTATGATTTGTTCTTCTCCCCCAAATAAAAACAAAAAAACAATGAACAAAAAGGCAAGTAAAATTCTGATATATCCTCTTGCACACACATTGCAATGTGGGTCGTTTGTGCATTTACGCATACAAATACTTTACAGATTTGGTACTATGTTTACATTTTTAAGCTTTGGCAAGTTCTGGAATTGTGGTTTCATTTGCGATTATTTGTTTACAATGAGAGCTGAATGCAAAGTGAGATACAATCATAAAAGTTGTGAACAATGATGGGACCTCTTGTTTTCATTTAACAAATAAATTTGTTCATCCTAACTAGTTGGATTCCCCCCATATTACGAAGATTTGATATCAATAAGCTTTGATAATTCAAATAAATTAACCATCAACAGGTAACTCTGCCTAGGTTTGAATCTATTGGGAACACAATAATCTGTTCCACTTGGGAAAAATTTGACTTGGCAGAGGAAATGACACACGTTTTAAATGAGTTGTTCCAAAGAAGCCTGTCGACTTAAGGGCTGTTGTTCAAAAGCAATTGATCGCAAATTGTAACACACATTTTCATTTGCGCATGATATGCGCTTCTAACAAGATGTGCATGAGACAATGATTTTGATTGGCTCATTCTAATCAACGTCAACTTGCGATCAATTGAAACTTTGGAACAACACGCTCTTAGAAAAGTTCAACTTAGGCAGATTTGACTGTAGTTAGAATCATCCTATTTTATGAAGAAAAGTTATCCAGAAGGAAAGTTCCACACAAGTGTCATCTCAGTTACCTTCTAAAAAGGAGAATCATTGAAAAATTGTTCATTGAAACTCCTTGAAATTCAATACGTATGAAATAAGTAGTACAGTCTAACCTCGTTATACCAAGGTCCTTGGGACCAGAGAAATTACCTCATTATATTGAAACCTTGTTACATCTGGGCCAAAAAATACAAAGAGATGGGACCGGGAGAACTACCTTTTTACAACAAGATCTCTTTATATCAGTGCTCTTTATAATGAGGTTGGACTGTATCTGTGGCACTCATACATTGGAACCTGGATATAAAGAGGTCAGATATAGCGAGATACCTGTTATACCAAGGTAATTTTATTCAAGGATTCAAGGATTTCTATCAAGACATGCAATCGCTGTTGACATAACAGTCACATGTGACAAAGCAATGATAATCCATACGCATTATTATTTGGTAATTTCAAGAATTAAACCAGCTTTGTCATTACGAATGATGCCAACCGTTCCAGAATATGCATGGGGTGTATTTCAATATGAATTCAAGACTTCCAACAAAAGTGAATCGCTGAGAGTATGGTTTTTGTTGTCCTGCTCAGTATCGCTTTGGTTCAGCTTTCGCATTACACACATTTTAATTTTTAACTCATGCATATAAGGAATGGTTGGCATCTCCTCAATACCTACAATGACAATTTGATTACACATAATATGCGTTCAATAAAGTTTTATCATCATTTCCAATACTTATCGATTCCACATAAGAACCTTTAAATAATTCTGGATAGTCATTTTGATAAATCGTACTGCTCACATCGTATTCCTAATGTATTCTATACTATCTTTGTATTTACGTGTCTTCACCAGCACTTGGTGTGAGATGGTTGGGATGGAAAACCTGCGGGTTATGAAGATTAAGTTCTCCTTTTCCACGCCTCGGCAGCCCTCTCAAACCAACTGCAGGTCTTAATTAATTGTTCATTTGCCCAATTCTTGTATCTTTGTATCCTTTACTTAACTGTAATTGTTATGTTTTAAATTTGCCGAATAAATAATAATAATAATAATAACACTATAGAGTACAAATATTTTACCATCAACATTTGACAAAGGTGTGTGCATAAACCTTGACTAACTTACACAACCTTCTTGCAATGGACAAAAATAATATCAAAACCGCTTGTGAAAGAAGCTTATAAATATATGTGTATGAAAATAAATAGGCCGTATAGATTCAAATTTATGGAGGTACCTTGTCAACCATTATAGTTACTAGTCTAGTTGAAGACCCTTGTGTTCTGTGTTTTGTTAGCACTTCCCTAGCCCGCGCCGCCTCTGCTTTATTCTTGCCCTCAACCTACAAGCCAAACACACACACACACACGGTCTCATACACTCCGCTATTCACGTTCCCCTATGTAGAGTCGCGCGATTCATGGGGTATTGCGATTTGTGGAGATATTGTAATCAGTGGGATTGTGTATGAGAGGGATGTATGTGACTCTGTGCGTGAAGCTTGCGAGCTCAGGGCAGGAATACATGCAGAGACTGGTGCTAACAGACCACAGAGTCCACAGCTGGACTATATAGTTACATGTACGTGGTATTCCTTGTAACAGCAAGAAAACAATTGACCTACAATACTTTGGATAGACTTTGTGTAGATTAGTTGCTGCTAAGTCAGGCAAGCCTCAGGCAAGGTTTCAGATTGTCAAGAACAACTTTTGTGTACATGTATTAAGAACGCATAAAATTAGCATCCATTTAGGCCAATAGAGTTGTAACTGTATCTCTAATTACCAGTTTCACTCCCATCTGTAATTAAATCTCATGATTTTACATGTGTTCACAGTGCGATATAAAAATTTGTGCTGATTCTTCAATACTCCAAACATCAGTGTCGCATATTACACATGATTACACTAATTGGATAAAACAATCATATTTCAATACACTAATATAATCAATGCAATTTATCAAGAGTGATTGACATTACATGTAAAAGGATAATTTAGTGGTGCTCATAACACTGATCATGTTTTAAGATTATAAAATATATACTGATATCGCAGAGCCTGATTTTAAATAGAAGAGGCTCAGCTTTAGAAAGAGGTTCCACTGAAAAAAAATTATATACTAAATAGGTTCATCATTGCAACTGTCTAGTGGTTATGACACAGAGTTCATAGATTCAAGTCCAGTTCGGGTAGTTGGGTATTATTCTTTTTCACAGACATGTTCAACGTATAACTCATAGACTTGTGTGTATACCCTGTTGGTTAACCCTTCCTGCGCCGGCTATAGAATCCCCCGTGCGCCAGGCTAAATTGGGGCGAGTTAAAAAGGGCACTCCTTTTTGTAGAACATTTTGAACTTGCTATATAATGCTATATTTCCGACAAGCTAATGTGAAAGCTTAATCCGTAATGAATTGACACAGGTCAGAAATTCACAATGTACGATCGTGAGCGCGGCGTAATCTATTGATTTTTGGAAGAGTAGTATTGTGCCGATCGGCACGCTTGGCGATCCATCGACTAATCCGATTTGATCCCTTGGCGACGGATGAGTTAATAGAGAAATTATTTAATCACAGAAATTTACAAGTTGACAAGACTGCATTGCGAAACAAATGAACCAAATATCCCTTTCAATGAAAATTCGAAATATTTAGGTAAATGTGTTGCTCCAAACTCTTTTCATGTTCTTTCTTTTGTTATCGTCATAAACAATAATATGGAAGAGTGGACTGACATATCAAAGATACTTTTCACACAAGGACCTCATTTTAACAAGGTTTCATTGTAATAATTTTCTTTATATACCAGCTTGTGAATTGTGTCAAATACATGTATCATCATACGTTTTATAAACCATCGTACACAGGCTAGACTGGGCACAAAAACCTGGCATAGCAAGAAACACAGTGACACACAAAACTGTAACTTTTGGAGCATTTACTGCCATGCAACTGTGAGGACATGAAAATATTATGAAATGATCCGGAGTAATTCTTTCACGTTGTAACGCCCTGGCAAAATGTGGATATATCTAGGTAGGGAGGCAAATTTAAAGATTGTCTCTTTTAAATTGTATTGGGGCAACTTAGAAAATCTACAAGGTAAATCATCCTTTAAAGCTCAATTCTCACTCAGGTGTAGAAATCTAATTTCAATGGTATATTAATATTAGCAATTTCAATGCATATTTAGAACAAAAAATAAACTTTATTTTTGGTTGTTGCACCTATCAGACTTATGTTTAATCATAACAGAAAGCAAGGAAAATCTTGAGGAATTACTTGCAAGCCCACAAGGTACAACATGTCTTGACTATGGTGAACGTACCTTATATAAATAGAAGTACACCCAATGAGGGATTTTTTTCATGATGATAATCACACCATTGAAGCTTACCAATAATAAACTTGTCACAAATTACAACTTGAAAAAAAAAATATTCATCTTGAGGCACTTCTTTCAGCAGTTTGCATTTCTGCTGGTTCTTTCTCTGACTCATCCTCTTTTGTCTTTCCAAAAACAAACACATGCTTGACAATTTTTCGACGAACCACTCTCCCGCTAGAATCATACTTGTAGTCCGTCTCCTTGCTATATTTCCCAATGTTATCATGATATTTTTCAAAGATTTCTTTACATGAGAGTGAGGTGGCTGGCGGTGCATCACCCTCAAGAATGATGACTTCCTTTGACTTGGAGTGATGTTGTCCCATGCCGCGATGCTTGTGATGCGAGGTTCCCCCACTACTTGATATACTCCCATCCTCTGCAACGTTTCGACCATAACCAGCTCGCTCTCTTTTTGAATGCTGCTGTTCAGGCAAGACATGGTTCGGTCTCTTTGGGAGGTGGTTGTGTGTACTCTGCACCATAGAGGATTGACCAGGAGGGGGCCTTGAGCTGGAACTGCCGATTTGGGAAGAGGCATGCTGGTTGGTTGGGGGAATGACCGGTGGAGATGGGGTCTGGGAAGGGTCTACAGGAGTGATTGCACTCCCGATCACAAGGCAGTCATGGGTAGATGCAGAAGGGGTGTGCATGGCCACATGGCTGCTGTAGGAGCCATCATGCCTGTTGGACTGACTCCTGGAGCTTGGCAAGGCACTATGATTAGGCGCAGTCAGGCTGACCTGTTGACTTGATCCACTTGGGGATACCCATCTGGGGACACTCTGCGAAACATCATGAAGCATCCCATCGGAATAAGCCATACCAGACTCCACATTGGCATTCCGTTCATTATCAATCCTTCTCACTTTGCTCACTTCATTTACAGGGGATATCCGCTGCGCTCGCTTCTGACTCGACCCTGAGACAGTGGATCCCTGAGGATGTGATTCATTGGCAAATCCATGATAATCGGCAAGATTTATGAAGTTACATCGGGCATTGCTATCCTTTCTTTGTTCGGCATGCTGAAGCAGAAGAGAACCTTCAGACGGCACTCTGGAGGAAGCCAATTCTAGGGATGTTCTTCCTGGAAGGTTGGCATCCGTAGTAGTAACAAGCTCCACACCTACCTCCTCTTCTTCTTCTTCATCTTCGTAGAGATCAACATGAAGTATATTATACTCGTCCGTGGGAACAGACTTCCCGGTTTCCTCAACCTCACAAGCAATATTCGGATGCTGTGATAGAAAGTGATCTTCAAGGAATTCCCTGCGTGTGTACCTTCGGTTCTCGCTTCCGTTCGGACAGTACTTGCACCAGTAGTAATAGTTCAGGTGCTGGCATCGATAGTGTCTTTTGGCGTTCTTGAGCAGCGTGAAGTTGGTCCCACAGATACCGCACTGGAACCTTCTGACCTTGATTGCCACTTTGGTCGGAGGCATCCCGTCCCTTGAGCCATGAGGAACCTTGAAACAGAGAACAGGAAAAGGTTTGCATTAGATCAGTGCCATGTCTTTTTATAGCTCAAGTCATTTCAGAAGGGGTGCAATATCTGTGGAACCATCTTTAACACAAACGATGCCTACTTCTAAAGCTCTAGGTGAACAACTCTACGCACCTGTTGGAATAAATCGGAATAAATCTTCAATATTGCATTAACCTATTTCAGTTTTAACAATGGACCTTTGTTCCCCGCTCTCCATTTTGTACTTTCGTTCAGTGACCTCGCGACGAACAAGCGTTCCTTCAGCACCAAAGTCCTCAACAGTAGAACGTTCCTCATACTCTGTAAGCCTAGGACCGAGATAGTTAAGCAGCACGGGAAGCGAAGTATTTGCAGACGATTCATTCTCTGAGCTATTGCTTGTGCTTCCTAGGACAGATGATTGTTGGTTCGTCTCAGATTTTCTTGCATCTTTCCTCTTTCTTTGATTGCCGTCAAGGCTAAGATCGGTTTGTGTGCCACATGTTTCTTTGACGTTTATTTCTGAAGTGTCCATTCTAGCGTCCGTGCCGACTTGCCCTGTATCATTGTCTTGATCAACAGTTTCTTTACTAACGTCTCTAGACTGAGAGGCAAGCTGATCATTTGAGAGAGGAAGTTGCTGATTTGTGGGAGCTGAACAACCTGAGGTATCTCCACTAGTAGCAGCAGACATTTCTATGGAAGCAAGCAATGTGTTCTTTGCAGTCGGATCATTTGGTATATCCACAGAGCATGCATTTTGCATCTTTTTCTCATAGGCAGCTGCAAAATTCTTGCACTTTTCATATAACTTTCTCTTCTTATCAAAGAGACTTGTCGATTTGAACAATCTTCCCGATACATTTGACAATGCCCTTTGCTTCTCATTACTTGAAACTGAACTTTTCAAAGATCTTTTGTTTTTATTCTGTATCTGTTTTCTATGGGGATGATCTTGTTGGCTTGCAATTTTTATCCCAGTTGAAGCTGATGTAGAAGTACCATTTCTGCCATCACTCTGTAATGAACTTGGTATTTTGGCTGAATCCTGATCTTCATTAGTTTCGTGCTGCCCCTTTGACCTGAAGCTTGTTACTGAAACATAATCACTAGATTTAGAAGTCTTTGATAAATCACTTGATAGGCTAATATTTTTCCGCCTCTCTGATGGCCTTAGTTGAGTATCTTTGCACATACTTTTATCCAAACTTGCTTCGTCCACACTGCCAACTACATTGACAATCTGGAGATTCGTATGCTGAGGTGCAACAGTGTGAACTGCGTCTGGACAATGTCTCTTACTGAGTGGCGGTTTCCCCTTGCTTTGATTATCCCCCGATCGGACTAGTTGTCTCAGCAATGGCTCCTCAACATCCGAATAGTCACTCGCCTTATCAACCATCTGCTTCATGAGATTCACGCAACTTGAATAGTTACTCTCCTGCGAGGTAGCGGTTGCTTGTCCTCTACGAACATTATCAGCGCCAACTTTGACCGCAGCAGGGTTGATCAACCCTGAAACTGATGCAGGCTTCATGCCAGCTTGAGTTCTTGATGATTGGAACTCAAGGCCCATTTCCTGGTTCAGTGGAGACGATCTCTTCCGAAAAGATGGTTGGGCTACTCTGCTGTCTTGACCTAGGACAAGAACAGGTGCGTTCACATCCAAGTCTCTGGAAGGAACTGAAGAATGCAAGTCCTTTGGGAGATGTCTTGATACTTCGAAAACCTCCTGCATATCATGGCCAATGGGCTGATCAACAAAGAATGGTCTACTACTGGTGAAGTTGCTTCCAGAACTGCGTCTGGGAAAGTCGCTCCCAGAAATGCCTCTGGAAAAGTCGCTATTTGTACCACCACTGGGAAAGTTACTAGCAGAACTGCCTGCAGGGAAGTCGCTACCAGAACCACCACTGGAGAAGTTGCTGCCAGAACTGCCTCTGGTGATATCATCACCACTGCTCATTGACATGCCTAGCAGTCTGGACACCTGGTAGGGAATGGACTCAGCCTCATAGATGTCATCAGGGTGGCGTTTGGCATAGTGAAGCCTCAGATCACACTTCCTGCTGAACTCAGCCATGCACTGCTGACAGGCGTATGCATGCTTCACCAAGTTGTGCTGCTCTTTGATGTGGCGGCCCAAGTTAGACTTGCACGACAGTCGCTTGTGACAGTATTCGCACTCAAATTGCCCATCCTTTGAGGCGTTGCTCATATCAGTTTGGATGATCTTTGGGAGAAAGGAGATACAGCAGAGTTTCCAAACATTCAAAAATATTGATCAGATATGAGTATTTATGTAAATTATACCAGATTCCTTAAGAGGGAAAAATGCATTCTGAGAAAAATCAGTATTATTGACCACTAAAAAATTATACAGTGCATATCTAAATGGGATGATTATTAAACATAAAAACCTAAGCAGAAGTATATTGTATACTGAAAATTCAACATCAAAGTCAGGTTTAAAGCTCAAGGGGCTGTTGCTAGAAAGCTATGATCAACTGCAAATTAGTTTAAATATACACAGTCTACGTTTCTCACAAGTTGCACATGACAAAATGACTTTAATTGGTGTGCGCGATCAACAGTTCCTAGCAACATCCCATTTGATTCATAGCTGAACATCCCCCCAAACTAGACTGAATTGAGGATATGAATGGATTTAACATTTATCAAAACTTCCGGGACTAAAATCGCAATTAGTGCAATTGGCAATTGAATGAAAGTCCTGTATATCCTGGGAGGTGTTTCACCAAGATAAGAACAATTTTCAAAACAACTTTAAAAACAACTGGTATCAGGTCTTGAGCATGATGATTGTAAAATCATACGAAGTATTCAGTGTGAGAAATTATATCAGTCATTCCCAAGGTCTTTCATAACTTGGTGAAACATCTCCCTGCTATCACTGGAATGTGTACATGACCCGAACCCAGCGATGCCAACAGCTCCAGAATCTACACAGCATCAAGACTGACGTTTAAATAACAGCTGAAACAAAGAGGGATAAAATGGCAAGATTAACCATACTCTCAGCAATGTATTTTTGACAAAAGCCTTGAATTTATATGGAAATACACCTTATGCATATTCCAGAACGGTTGGCATCTCTGCAAACCCTAGCTGGATATATACTTACCTCAGAATCTTTGTTCCAGGACCAACCTCCCTGGTCTATGACGTGGTCCATCGAGGCGTGAAATCCAGCCATGTCAGAGTCCACATTGGTGCTATGAGAATCTGATCAAAATCAAAAGAAATTTGAGCTGTAAATATTCATAGCTACCAAGAGATAGTGGAAATTGGTAATAATCCTCCAATA
This sequence comes from Temnopleurus reevesii, assembly GCA_036244855.1. Lineage (NCBI taxonomy): Eukaryota > Metazoa > Echinodermata > Echinoidea > Temnopleuroida > Temnopleuridae > Temnopleurus > Temnopleurus reevesii. The sequence goes on along the minus strand of BQKZ01005411.1, from coordinate 4,589 downwards.
AATTAGTAATCTTCTCATATTATACATTGAAAAGTATGGTACTTATGTAATCTCTCGTGAACTTTACACAAAACATAACAAATTTACGCCCAAAATTTGTAATATTTACAAAAAATTAGTAATAGTTGGGAGCAATTAATATTGCATCTTTGATGGATACAAATCATGGATTCATTAAATAATAATATTTGAGGCAAGAAATCCAGCCATGTCGGAGTCCACATCGGTGCTATGAGAATGTGATCAAAAGAGATTTGATCTGTAAATATTGCACCTTTGATGGATACAAATCATGGACAAATATTATGCAAACTTATTTCATGACTTATTGTGATAAAAAGCAACTGTCACCCTAATATTACTGCATTGAGACCCAATTTCGCTCCCCTAAAACTCTCCTTGAGAGCTTCGAGGAGAGCATAATAGAGCTCTCCAGAAAAGTTAAAAATTCAGTCCCCGGCTGGTTTTATTTTTTCTCAACGTTACCTTGTCTAGACTCTAGAGGAGACATATCACCATCCAGCACTCCCTGCATGTTGTAATCAAAGACATTAGATCCGGAATCGGTGGACTGCGGTTGCGCTCCGTCATCAGCGGATTTCTAGGAGTAAAATAATAATACATAAAAGTTATAATAGAGCGTTTAGGGAATTCTCATGAAGGGTTGATAAGCGATATAAAAACCGTTCATTATTATCACTATTATTATTATTAGAGCGCATGTATCAACTCCGCAGAATGCTCTCTGTGCTTTTGCATTATTACTATCCTGACTTTAACTGCTGATACCAGAGCATAGAATGTCAACAAATAAATCTTCCTGCCAGGTACCCATTCACCTCAACTGGGTGGTGTTTCACCAAGATAAGAAAGACTTTAATAACGACTTAAAGTTCGACTGGTTCTTGCGCTAAATGCGCATGATAGTGTGAACCATTACGCAAAAGAATTGATACCAGTCAATCAAGACTTTCTTATCTTGGTGAAACACCACCATGGATTGAGTGCAGCATATTGTAGCTAAATTTATTGCTGACTGGAAATTAACCTAATGGGTGTGTCTTGAACTGACAACCCTCTGGTTGAAGGTCGAGAGTCATATCCACTACATCACAATGCTTCCTTGTGATAAAATTAATATTAGAGGAATGATCATGTTAGTCACGCAAAGATAATAGCAAATGATAGAAATTACCAATTGACAGCCAAATCTTTTCTCTTTTTCTTAAATTCTAAAAATTATTGCACTCTGCATCTTTGAGACAAAGCTTCTCTATTCAGGATTGTGCATCAATTTTTAATGGGTTTTTTTTTATTCTTGGAGGGGGAGACCCACCTTATGTTTTCTTGAAGCTCCTTTGTTTGAAGTCCCAGCTTCTGTTTGCTCTGACTTATCTCCTTCATCTTCAACAATTGTGATGTCATCCTCATCTGACCTTTCATCTTTGATCTTTGACCCTGAATCTGAACTTCCTTCCATGTTGTCCAACGGTGTCAGACGTCACCAAGGAAAGGGTTTTAAGCTTGTCTGCTATGTTGCATATCACTACAGCTCTTCGTTGGCATGCAGGACAGTGCCTGGTCTGAAAATGTAAACAGTAATGAAAATGTGAAATTTGACCCACAAACTAAGTTTCAAGTTCAGGGTATAACATTTAAGTGGGAGTGGGAGCAATTGCTGTCCTAAAGCTCCCCTGAAATGGGGGAGTGATTTGTAGAGCCCCTTGTACCCCAATTTTACAACATGAAGACCTAAGTTAGGGTCCCTAACTCTTGAGAGCCTCTAGGAAAGTTATCTGTAGCTTCCCTGCATTTAAGTTCCATATCTGCAAGTTGCCCAACACGGCCTCACAGATTTGCCTTTCCGACTTACGGATCCCTATTGTCAGTACAGGGCCCTGTAACATAAAGGTTTGCGACTAATTGCTAATCTGATAGCGATTGATATCAATCGCAAGTCTGTGGCAAATCGTGTACAAAAGTTTGCAATCAATCGCAAAATCAAGTAGCGATTAATCACAAACCTTTATGTTACGGGGGCCTTATCATAACATAATTGAGACTTTAACAATTCATGTAAGTTTTCAATGAATGATTGGATTTTTTTTGTCAGATTCTTTGTCTTCCACTCCAAAAAGGTTTTTTTTAATAATCTAACTGGCCAACCTCATTTGTTTTCAAATGAGTCACAGACTACATTTTATTACATTTCTTCTCCTTATTATTATTGTCATTAATTGACCTACACATGTACATGTAGGCCGATTCATTTTCATTTTTCCTCTTCCTTTTCTTATTTTTCCTCTCCAGACTCTTCTTTCTCTTTGTCTTGCTCTCCTTCATCCTTTTACCTATTGAGTCTTGTTCATCAGGACTCTTCTTCTATATCTTTGTCTTACAAGGACAAAAGAATCTGCAAAAGATCTAAATCTTGTGCAAAGCGGAGTGTATGAATTAATATGACACAGTACCGTATGAGCACCTGTTTCCAGCCATGGGGGTGTCACCGGCCACCAAACCTCATGCAGTTTGTCTATGGCGCGCACTTAGGTTAAATGCGCGCATTAATAAGCGCACGTACGCTTCAATGCAATCCCTATGGAGTCTCAAATCACCAGAAAGGTGGCCGAATACACCCGCCCCATGTCGCTTGGCGATCGCCGATTGCTGCGCGAAAATGCGGGCGCCATTAAATAAGTTATGCACATCACTTGAAAGCCCAGAATTTCGGCTAAATTATGATCTGAAAATGAACTTGAAATGCTAGATCTTGTGACTTGTGAAAGGGCAAAACTGTTTAAGCGGCCGGAAACTGGAACTCATACGGTACATGTAGATTGTTCCTTCAAACATTTCACATAGACGGCATGTTACATTATGTATGTTGACAGCACTCAGAGGAGCGTCTGGTAACAGAGAAGAGGCTAATGCCCACACAGAAGAATTTCTATTGCCAGAAAATCTTGGTGTCGCTTCTCCAGGCCCAGCCCAGCCCCACCAGGCCCAAGGCCAAGGGACCAAACAAATTGATGTGCTATTTTTCCAAAAGCAAAGATAATAAGATTTCAATTGGAAATCTAAGAAAAAGGCCTGTATTATAAAGTATGCTATCTTTTCTACGCAATTCTTCTTTGTGATGCCCATATCATAAAATAAAAAAATTGCTAAAGAAAACATTACACATCACTGAGACTCGGCGGCCTTATCATCAGTTACATTCGCACCTCAGGGCGCTACAAACCCACTTGCCCGAATGCCCAGGGCAACAAAATTGAGCCATTGGGCAAGTAAATAAGATTGTCACTTGCCCAAAAAGGCATACACACTGTATAGAAATTGTGTTTGGGCCATTAATTTGAGAAGCCACTTGTGCTGTCGGGCAAGTGGTGCAAAAAAGTCTTGTAGCACCCTGCACCTCAACATGCGGACACCCACGCATTAGCTCGCCCTGGCTTCGGCGGGGCCGAGACATGCACACACTGCAAAGCATCAGCGGAAACGAAAACACAAAACCTGCCTGCACAACACTCAACAGCACAAATTTAAAGCACGATTTCACTCATTTTAAAGCCTAAGTTATGAATAATTTCCACAAATTATTATTCTTTCATTCATCAATTACACATGAAATCATAAAATTAGGGTCGAAATACAGCATGGACAAAGAAATCCGGATATGTTTCAGATAGAACTTACCATTGAGAATCGCCAATCAATGCGGAAATAATAGACTTTGATCAAGGAGTTTCATCAATATTTTAGTCGACCGTTTTAGAGCTCGAGAGTAGAGGGGCCGGGGAGGTG
>BQKZ01005410.1:26643-39948 GCA_036244855.1 Temnopleurus reevesii | reverse complement strand
ATATATAACATCCTAACGCTTGAAACAAATTGATTTTACATTATTGATTAAAATGAACAAAGATGATTTACAGCAACAATAGATCAAATACGACAAAAAATTGAAAGAATTATTAAATTGAAATCTATATGCATGATACACACTTTCTTGTAATAATGAACTAAATTCATAGAAATTTGGGGTAAGGAGATGTTGAATATGTTGAATAAGATTTTTAAGTTGATATAATCGCTTCATGTAGTAGAGCGTAGATTCATATATCTGGTATGACACTTTGTTAGGGAAAGAAAGATTTCATAGTCATCATGAAAAAAAAATGAAATAGAGACAGGAAACAGAAATTGATTTGAAAAAACATTGTGATATATATAACAACTTGATTTAGGCTATACATTTTGCATGTTTCTGAGCCTGTTTCAAACTTCTAGTGCAAAAGCCTTCTGAACTTATTTGTTTTTTGTTTTTGTTTCAGGAACTGACAGAACTCTGCAAGTACGAACAAGAAACTGGAGGTGTGGTCCTCCACCCCAACCCCATGGTGGAACCTTCCAAATCTTCAAGTAACTCTGCAAGCGACTGCACGACCCCCTCTGCGGGCTCCACCCAGTCCTCTGGCAGGGCGAAGGGGGATGTATGGGGGTCCAACCATCACTTTCCATGCAACCTGGCTCATACTGTGTCTTGGAGACATTGGAAGATGATTAAGATGAAATCTCATCTCATCATGAGGCTTATTGAGATCAGGGTCGGACAAGAGTTGCTTCTCAAGGTTTGTAAAATGATGGTGTCGATGAGGGTAGTTTGCGATGGTGGGGTTGGTGGCAGTTGTGGTGATGATGATGACGATGATGATGATGATGATGATGATGATGATGATGGTGATGGTAATGGTGATGATGATGATGATGATGGTGATGATGATGATGATGATGATGATGATGATGATGATGATGATGAACAGGGTGGCAATGATTATGGTGATGTTGATAGTCATGAAGATGGTGATTTTTTATGATAAAAATCTTGTTGACAGTGATGATTATGATTGAGGAGTGAATGGTTATGATAAGGGACGACAATGGGACAATACCAGTGTGAAAAATAAGCCCTAGGCATAAGAAATGGGGAACAAAACCGTTATGTTATTGATCTCTATGTGTCCTGGTAGAACTAGGTATGTCTTTTTTCAATTCCCAATTTTCTCCATTTCATTTCATCTCGAAAGGTTTTCAACAAGCTTCTATCTTTAGCTACATCAGCATCTCATCAGAAGTTCATGAGCTGTGCCTGGAGCAACATGCTTATATCTACAACAGGGGTAAGTTGACCTTTGAGAATTTAAAATTGCCCAACCTGAATTTTTTATTCTCTTTGCTGTTCACTTATTTTCTACTAAAAATTTGTTCAAAAATATGAGATAAAACTGACATTGAGAATAAATCTGACCGATTAACGCAATTTTTCAAAAAAGTAATTCTTATGCATCCAAACAATTTGTTGGCCCTAATCAGTCACCATTATTACTAGATTGATCTGCTGGGCACCTGTACTGCCATTTCACTTGTTGGGAATACAATGGTTTCCGTGAAGTATCTCAAACTCTACATGAATTATTACTGATAATGTAATCAGATTGAAGAATGCCATTAGACAACCGGATGTGTCAGGGAAGGAATGCACTAGCTATTTACTATATAAATCTTCCACACACTGTTATTGTATAGTTTTATTTGTATCTCCCCAACCATTTCTTTATCAGTTTCTGAAGTCAATCTCGACGGTGTCTGGGAAGGATCTGAAACTGTTCATCAATCGCTGGGTCTGTCAAGGAGGGATGGCACAATTCCGAGGAAACTTCCATTTCAATAGGAAAAGGAACATCGTTGAGTTGGAGCTCAGGCAAGACCCCGGCAGGCCTGGCATCATCAAATATGTGGTGAGTTGCTTCATTGAATATCTCATTTGCATGCTTACATTTCATATAAGTATTCCCTGCAGGACAGTCCTTTGTAAGATATTTACTGTTTAGAAATAATTCATTTCTTTTTTTGACATTCCATTCACAATCATTGCATGGAAAATAAGCTTATCAACGCTCAAAAAATAGAATGTGTGAGTGCAACTCAGATTGGCTGTTGACTGTTAGCTTTTCAAGTGCTCGTACACTGTACCTGCCTGTCATTTTTAACGTGCTATGACATCCATTCTCATGGGGCTACATGTGCAGTGATAATCTTTTTTATGTTGGTGATTCCCCAATAGACAAGAATAAACATGAGCATGTTTATTTCACTACAATGTCTGAAAATGACTTTTCAGGCTTATTTCACATGTTTATAATTTCACTTGAATATATTGCCCATGTTTTCCTGTGAATTTAAAAAAAAATTTAGCAAGAAGAAAGAGATTAAAAAAAAAGATTCAGGTCAGGTCATTTTCAGAAGGTTGGTTGGTCTTGGACATTAAAACATTTTTTTTTGTTCTATTGCTTCACTTCCAGGGTGACTGTGATGGTGACTAGTTAGAATTTTGATGGATTTTTTAACATACAGATATAAATATTTGATACACATACATGTATCTACAGAATATCATTAGATATATTATACCATTAATCTATCCAACAATTCCACCACTTTCTTTTTTGCTGCATATCCAGGGCCCCCTAAAGGTGACAATTCAAGAGCTGGACGGTTCATTTGAACATACGCTACAGGTTGAAGACAACATTACTAAAGGAGAAATTACTTGCCATTCCAAGAGTAGGAGGTAAATACTGCTGTCTTCAGTCGTGGGCAAAGACAATAATATTCTCCAATTAAAAGTTCGCAAAAATAACTGAAAATTATCAGTGATTAATGATTCACAGATATTCAGAAAAAGTCAGGGGTTTATAATTAAAGTTACGAATTCAATATAGGTAGTATTCATTAGCACATAATATTTTTGCATTAGGACTTGAAAAAAGCCCCAAATAGAAACTTGTTAATGTTTGAGAATATTCGGGAACGATTATAATAATGGGACCATACTAAAGGACTTAGACGGTTGATTTGAGCACACACTATACGTGGAAGATATCATCACTGAATCATTTGAGGAGTACGAGGTCAAGACTTAAATTGGGTTATTTATCCAAAATGCAAAAATTAGTCAAATACATATTTGGATGTTGTACTGCCATATACAGTCAACTCAGCCTTGTTGAACTTAAGTCAAATAATCACCTACAGTACATGTGATTTCTTAGAACGAATCAAATTTATATACTGTGTTTTCTGTCTCTTGTAAGCCGCATTTCTCCAAAGTCAACCAAATTCCTGTGGTCCCAAGTGATTCAACTTAATAGACAGAGTTACCTATAAGTATATCTAAAAGGGGCAAATATAAAAGAAGTGAAATAGATGACAAAGCCAGTGTAATAATAATACAAAAAGAACCTTGAAATATCTATAGAGTGGATATGTATGCTCTATATTGAGTTCTATTCATGTGAGGTACATGTATGGAATACAAAGTTTGATATTTTGTAGAGTGTGAATATTCAAACAGATAATCTGCTTGAAGATCAAGGGGATTGTGATGGGGATTCAAAGACTGGGCGATCTTACATTGAAGCATACCATGAACAACATTATGAAAATGATAGGATTTATTTTTATGTCACTTTTTTTTTTCTTTTTTTTTTCTAGACACAAGAAGAAGAAGATTCCTTTGAAGAACGGGGAAGAAGTTGACATGGATCTGAGTAAGATGGAGTAAGTATCATAATGATCTCTAGATATTTTTTATGACGCCCCCACGGTATTAGTTCCAAGTACATTACATGTTTGGGTTGCCTATGCGTACACTACTTGTATTGCGTCCAAAATACGTCACTGCGATAATCTGTATGGCTGCCAGGGCCATTATGTTTTGGGGTTGTACGTGCTTACTTGCGTCCGAAACATGTGACTGCGATAACCTCAGAATCTTTGTACAGATTCCTTCTAAACTGGGCTCAAGTAATATGTACAAGCATGGGATGATGGATTTATTAGATTTTTACATTGGGTTCAGGGGACAGAAGGTCAAAAGATAAAACTTGTTAAAAATCATCCAAATTGGCTTGATATCGCAATAACTCAAGATTAATTGATCAGATATATGTACAATCTGGGTCAGGCATGTATAATCTTGTGAGGATGAACTGATTCGATATTTGGTTTAGGGAGTTAAAGGTCAAATGGTCACAGGATTAAAAAACTTCTAGATTTCATCCAAAATATTTGTGATTTCTGATCTCTTGGCGTAAAGCGTAATATCTTTATGATCAGGAGCTTTCAGAGAAATGAATTTTGAAAACTATACACTCACATATAAGAAAAATTCATTCTGTTCCCATCTATGGATTAACTGTTTGTACTTTTGTTTTTATCTCTAGTCCTGATTCCCCCGTGCTATGGATACGTGTCGACACTGAGATGACATTGCTACGAGAAGTTATCTTCGATCAGCCAGACTATCAGTGGCAGTGTCAGCTAAGATACGAGAGGGATGTTGTCGCCCAGTTGGAGGTAAATATTAGCATATTGCCAACTGTTCTGAAATATGCATGAGGTTGATTTTCACTTGAATTCAAGGTTTCATCACAAGTCAAGGGCAGCCACTCCTTTTATAGATTTAATGTTTTCCTTCACTTTTATTCCGGTGTTGTATTATTCACATTTGAATTTTTATCTCATGCATAGTTAGAAATTGTTGGCATCTCTACTTCCGTAGTCATATATTTTGTGTACATGTATTCAAGAATGGAGAGGTTATTGTTCCTTACATTATCCTCCTCAGAGAGGTAATCCATAGAATGGTGGAGATAACTAGAATATGGCTACTCTATAAGCTGAACGTTTTTGCGCTAGCTTTAATTTCCTTAATTATGAGGTTCTGCCCTCACCAAAAGTTTCACTCTGTATGATACACATTCATATACATGTTCCTACAGAAAAAGGATGAAAATAATGTGCAAAAACGTAAAATGCTAATGTGTCTGTGCGCTGAAATACTGGCTTATACTGTAATAATGTCTTTTTCTTAATTTGTGTCTGTGAAGCTCATTTGTGTGGTTATGTGGAAAACTTAGAAACGAGCATGCTCTTTGTCATTTTATTCCCCAGGCTGTTGAGTATCTCAAGAAGTTTGCCAGCTTGGACACGACCAATGCTTTGAGTGATATCATTTTACATCCAGGATGTTACTACAAGGTTAGGACACAGGCAGCATTCTGCTATGCTCAGGTAGGTTATCCTTTTGATGATGATGATGATGATGATGATGGTGGTGTTGGTGGTGGTGGTGTTGGTGTTGGTGGTGGTGGTGATAGTGGTGATAGTGGTGGTGATGATGATGATGATGATGATGATGATGATGATGATGGTGGTGGTGGTGTTGATGGTAATGGTGAAGGTGATGGTGATGATGGTGATGGTGATGGTGATGATGATGATGATGATGATGATGATGATGATGATGATGATGGTGGTGATGATGGTGATGAAGATGATGATGATGGTGGTGGTGATGGTAATGGTGAAGGTGATGGTGATTATGATGATGATGATGATGATGATGATGATGATGGTGGTGGTGGTGGTGGTGATAATGATAATGGTGATGATGATGACAGTAGTAATGATAATCAGTGTTTATAGTGGTGATGATGGTGGTTATGGGAATAGTCATGGTCGTAGATGTTTTAATGCGATGATGGAGGGACTGGGTTTGATTGCCGCGCAGTACTGGATTTGGTGTTTGTGATTGTAGCATTTGAGTTGCCATTAGCCTTGTAAGAATATTGGCGGTCATGATTCCATATTGACCATTCAGATACATTTACATATCAAGAAGTATACATATTTAAACAATCCGTTTGTCAGCTGATTTTTAAAAACATCTTTTGTAGGTATCCAATGAACTTGCTGAAACCTTCAGTGGACATACTGCGCTCATTTCCATGTTCAAGAAACTCTTTGGATCTTTCTCATCGGAAGACATTGTCAGAAGGAACAACTTTGTTGACTTCAGGTCCTACTTCATTCAGAAGGCCATCCCTCAAGCAATTGGTCTCATTCGTAATATTCACACCATGTGTCCGAGAGAGAGTTTAGCTTTCCTAGTGGACCTCATCAAGTACAATGACAATGCAAAGAACAGGGTGAGAATAATTATGTTTTTCTTCTTTTTGTGTGTTTATGTGTAATCGTGAATCAGCTTTATGAACATTTATAATATTTCTGTCTATATTATTGTTTTAAGTCTCCTTTAAAACTCAACTTAACACTTGTTACGTGAAATGGCGCAACTTGATACCGTTGCTTGAGAACTGCAAACAAGTATTAGCCTCAATCTAGACCATGGCCCGTATTCCGATAGCGAGGTTTAACTTAACCCTGGACTTAACCATTGTCATTTAGACCCGGGCTATTCAAAAGTTAAACCAATGGTCTAAATAACAATGACTTAGACCAGGGTCTAAATAACAATGACTTAGACCAGGGTTAAGTTAAACCTCGCTATCGGAATACGGGCCTATGTGTTTGTTTTTTAGAATGTTTTTGCATAATTTTACTGTATTTTAGGGTGAATTTCGGGAGAACTTCTGGGAGTGTGTTCTACAATTATGTATTAAAAAGATTCATCGGCTAGACCAAGGTTGTCTAAATGAGGTATTGGCCTATCATACTGTACATAGAATATTATAATTCTCTCACTTCAACGGTAGGAATGCTGCAATATTTCGTCAAGAGACTATAATCCTCGCAAAAATTATCCTGTCACTGCTATGCAGATGATACACAATTATACATGTCATTTAGTCCAGTAAATGAACAAGAACACTCTTATGTATCAGCACTTGAACACTGTCTTAGGGATCTTCGTAGATGGATGTTAAGCAGCAAGTTGAAGCTTAATGACAGCAAAACCGAGTTTTTGATAATTGGCACGCCTAAGCAAGTGTCTAAACTAGAGACAAGCAGCATTATTGTTGGAAACACTGAAGTGAAACCATCCACTACTGCAAAAAACCTTGGTGTCTGGTTCGACTCTCAGTTAAACATGGAAACCCACATTTCTAAAACATGCAAGGCAGCTTTCTTTCACCTCTACAACCTCCGACATATCCGTAAATACCTCACTCACTCATGCATCATCACACTGGTCCATGCTTTTGTAACAAGCAAACTAGACTACTGCAATTCACTTTTATTTGGTCTACCGGAATCTCAAATTGCTAAATTGCAACGCGTTCAAAATGCTTGTGCTAGACTCATCTGCAACTCCCCTAAGTTTTCCCATGTAACCCCGCTTCTCCTTGATCTGCACTGGCTCCCTGTAAGACAAAGAATTAAATTCAAAATACTTCTAATTACATACAAGGCACTTCATGGTTTTGCCCCCACTTATATCAGCGACCTACTTACCATAAAATCACAAAATCAATCCTACAGGCTTCGTAGCAGCCATGACTCCATGCTCCTCAGACTCCCCTCCCATAAAACCAAAACCACTTTAGGTGATCGTGCCTTTGTCAGTGCCGCGCCAAAACTCTGGAACGACCTCCCACTTGAAATTCGCTCTGCCCCATCAATCGCTTCATTCAAAACAGCCCTTAAAACCCATCTATTAGGGATACCTTTGAGTAGATTTAAGTTGTTATTTTACATGTACTATACAACTATTGTTTAATGTTATCATGATTGCTTGTTATGCGCAGTTGAGTATATCCCTATAGAAATTGCGCAATATAAATGTACAATTATTATTATTATTATTATCCAGAAGAAATGAGATAATTGTCAATCTGTTGTGATTAATAGCAATATTTTGTTCTGATCTGCATAAACAATAATTTAAATATCACATACCTTATGCAGATGTTTTAAAAGACTTCTCGTACTACAATATCATTATTACATTCATGGGTATCAATAGTTATTATTCTCATGCCTTACTCCATGCCATATTCTTCTTTCTCATACATTAGTTCTCTGACTGCTATTACCGGTCCAGTTTGATTGATGCCCTCTCTAACACCATCACTCTAGCTGTTGCCATGGTGAATACAAGCGTGGAGAACCTGTCTCCTGAAACAAAGGTAATAAATAAGTTCAATTAAGGTCAATCATCATAATACAGTCAAACCGGCTTTAACAGTCACCTGTCCATTGAAACCACCTTTCTCGACTCCCTAGAACGCTATTTACATGAATTGTAAATAAACGTGTATATAGAGAGCACCCTGTTAAAGACCACATTTTCTGTCCCCTTTGGATTGTCATTATAGACAGGTTTAACTCTAATGAATAATAACATTTACAGGGAAATTGATAAGTGTGTTTCATAATGAAGCACAGAGGTGGACTGTCTAAAATAATACTTGTACATGTAGGAAATCAATCAAACAGATGATAATTCAAAAGATTTGTCAAAAAAAAGCTACTTCATTACAACTTTGCGTAATGTGCACCTCCTATTATGGTAAACTACAAATATCTTATTACAGATTTGGACTTTGAGAAGGGATTATAATCAGCATTATTAACATCATCACCACCACAGTGCTGCTAAAGCCTCCAACGCCGCTAAAGCCTCCACAACAGCCAACACTTCTTTCTTTTTTCATCATCGTCATTACCAACGCCACCAGCACCAGCAGCTCCACCACTCTGAAACTCTCACCGTCATCACCAACATCATCATGATCATCATCATCTGTCACCATCGTTATCATCATCATCTTCATCTTCATCATCATCAACATCATCATCAGCACCATCATCATAACCATCACCACATCATCATCATTATCATTGTCATCAACATTGTTATCTCCACCATCATCAATATCATTCTCATCACCATCATCATCTCCATTTGTATCATTGCTATTATGGTAATTTTCAATGCTCTTGTAATGAGCTTGTTAAATAATTATGTTTATTTCCCTTTTCTTAGATGGTGTTAAAGGAGGTAACCCGATGTCTAAATCTCGAGAAGCTGCTCCCCTGCTACCAACACACAGTCACCATCAGCTGTCTGAGGACCATCCGCCTTCTCCAGAAGAATAGCCACCTGCCCAGCGAGCCAACTCTCTTTCAGACGTATGCACAGTACGGGCATTTCATCAAGGTCAGACTGGCAGCGCTGGAAGCCCTTGTGGACTATGTCAAAGGTACACTTTTTTATTTGATTTGTCTGTTTGTTGAATCATTTTCGTTTTTGTTCTGTAAGATTCTAAAGTGCTATTTTACTTTTTGTTTTTAGCACTATAGAATAATCTATATTATTATTATTATCATTGAGAATACTACTAATAATACGGTACAACAAGTTATCTTTCTTAGAAAAAAATGTGAGTGGTCCTGAAAAGGACCTACCCAGGCACTGTTGACGTTTCGATGAGCATGTTCTCATTGTTTTCAAGAGAATGCTCATCGAAACGTGAAGCATTATTCTCATTATTCTTCCACAAGTGAAACCTTCAAACATTATTATTATTATTGTTATTATTATTCAATCATGATAATATTGTGCCATATTTGATGGTTCTAAGTAAGTTTTGGACTTTCATATTCTGAAAGGCAAAAAAAAATCATAGGAATTTATATGACACCAATTCTGGTCATTTGATGGGATGATTGACATTGATCACAGTCATTTCATAATTACGTCATCACCCGTGCAATTATAGCTCCATCCACCCCACAATGGATCTGTTGTCCATTGCAAAGTCGATTGCAACACTCAAAAGAGTTTGTGAACCTGAATGGCCAAGAAACTATTGGACTAGGCGGTGTTGTTTAAAAGCTGCAATTGATCGCAAATAAATTGCAAATCAGTCACAAATTATAATGCCATTGGTATGGGCTACTAACATTTAACAATTATTTTGATTGGCGCGTTCTAATCAACTACAACTGGCGGTCAATAGCAACTTTTGAACAGCACCTCCCTAGGTGTCATATAAAACACAATAATATTTTATTTGTGCAATGTAAGTGATCTTCTTCTCTTGATGAAATATAAAATATAATCCATTCAACTCGGCTACTCCCTCGTTGAATGGATCTTTCATCTTTCACCTCCTGAACCATTCTATCCATTATGTGTATGATCATACTGTACTTTTATGTTTCTAGAGGGTGTTGATAATGACTGAGCTAAAAGCGTAATGAGGTCCTACAATGATTTAGTTATTTCACTCACTCATAAAATGCATAAAAAAATGTACAAGACAGAAAATACATACATATAAAATTACATGTACAAATAGAATACAAATAACAATAAAAGTAGAAGAAGGCAAATATGGGTGGGGATCAAGATTAAAAGATCTATAGCTCTTGATTGCATGACACCATTGCAGAAATAGTATTGCTTATAATTACAAAATGGAAAGTATAATAAAAGTAGGAAGAAGGGTAGTGTTGTAGAGAGACAGACAGAAAAAGATCATGTATAATGGATATGAAAAAAGGAGCCGGGGAGAAGGAAAGAAGATGAAAGAAGAAGAAGAAAAAAAACAAACAAAAAAACAAACAAAAAAAAGCTCAGCGTTATGCCACAAAGAGCAAAGCACAATCGCGCCAGGACAATTGACCAGGGTGAATAAAACCATGGTAATTGTTCTGACGCGACAACAGTGTGGTTTCCTTGGAGAGTGATGGCAATTCAGTGCCATCGTGGCAGAGGTGGAGTTGAGTGGATTATAGAAAAGGCATCACCACATCTTGCTATGATCGACTTAATGCTTGTTTACCACATTTACGTTTATCTGTCAAATTTACAATCCATTTTGATTGTCTGCATATGTGTTGCTCTCTCATATAATTTACTTTCCTCAGTTACGCCCTATCTTATCAATGACATCGTCCGGGATATTTCATTTGATGTATTCGATTCTTGAATAAGTATAATTATATTTTTATACTTTTTTGTTTATTTCAGTGGAATCCAGTGCAGATATCTTCTCCTGGTTACTCGACATTGTTGAACAGGACCCTGTTCCCATTATCAAGTGAGTATGAAATTGAATGGCCTCAGGGTGACACAGCGTATACGTGTATCGCCGGAATTGCAGATGAGAGTAATATGTGTATAGGCCCTGCGGCATTTCAATATTTATATTTTTTTTTACTGCATCTTACATGTAGAGCCGAACCAGAAACACTTTAGAATAATTAATTAAAACAACAGTGGCATTTCATTTCACACAGAAATTACTTTATGATATTGAAATTATGCATTCAATATGGTAAAATAACTATTTTTGAGTTGTGTCGGAATGCCGCTTTTTACGTGTGCAGTATTGGATGCTTTCGATCGCTGGGCAATTCCGTTTTCAATCCAAATCGGGCGATAAGGTGTTACAGTTGCTTCCCTTATTCACAGATTATGGACATTTCATTCTAATCTTTGTTCACAGACACGAGCTGATGAGGATGTTGATCGCCAATCCACCATTCAGATACAAAGAACAATCTAAGCTTAGCACAGAAGAGCTGGTAGAGAGACTATGGGCTTACATGAAGTAAGTATATTCAGTACGACATTCTGCTTCCTCACATAATACAGATATCTTTTAGCAATGGGTTCCCTGATTAAACCTAACCTACAAATGAGAGAAAGAGTATGATTTATTAGCCTGTGTTAATCGAGCAAAAAAAAGCATGTTGGAATGGAATTAGAATAATCACAATAGGCCTATATTATTTACATTTGTAACTTTCAATTTAACATAATAAAAAATCATAAGCATATTGAAACTGAATCCAACCATTTCCGATTGAAATTAGATTAAAAAAATTAGACCAAAGCTAGAATTTACCTTGAATAGCTTCTTCTTTTGCATTAGTTCTGGTACATCTTGTGATGCCAAGGATTGCTGTGAAATGCTGACATGCTTTAAAAAAAAAACCAAGTTCTGTTTGTCTGCTGCTACCTGAGAAAAAAGTTATTAGGTTCTGTAGGCATTTCATGGTAGGGAAAGAAAACTCACTCTATTGAGTTGATGCATTTTGAAGACAGAAATATCTTATCACAGAAAAGTCAGCATATTCTTTCAGGAGAGGACCACAAGGCAAAAGCAAAAAGATTGAAAGTATTAATGATATCCTTTTCTTGTTCGTTTACATTATTTAGTTCTGGTACGTCTCATGATGCTCGAGTTCGTTGTGATGTGGTCGACTTCTTCTTCACATTGTATGGTAAAACAAGGCCTGCTTGTCTACCACTTCCTGAGGTAAGACATCAGAAATTACACTTCCTACATTGTGGGAATTTTTTTGCAGGGTTTACTTTTTGCACTTTAAATAATAATAGTGCAGATTTACGTAGCGCCTTTCCAGTCAGTTTTGACTGCTCAAAGCGCTTCCGATGTGATTACCCGGTCACTGGGTGGCAAGTCAAGCCTAGCATCAAGGCAGCCAAATAGGTGTTCACATCATCAGATAATGTGCTGCAATCATAATAACATTAAACAATAGTAGTATAGTACATGTAAAATAACAACTTAAATCTACTCAAAGGTATCCCTAAATATATGGGTTTTAAGGGCTGTTTTGAATGAAGCGATTGATTGGGCAGAGCGAATTTCAAGTGGGAGGTCGTTCCAGAGTTTTGGCGCGGCACTGACAAAGGCACGATCACCTAAAGTGATTCTGGTTTTACGGGAGGGGAGTCTAAGGAGCATGGAGTCATGGCTGCTACGAAGCCTGTAGGATTGATTTTGTGATTTTATGGTGAATATACGCAATTGAATGAATCTATGGTAGTAGTAATCACTATTGAATTTCCGTCATCATGGATGCAACCGCAGATTTTATGCGTTGCAAATATGAAGTAGCAAACCAGTAAAAAATTGCATCATGAAAATTCCCCTCTATACACTACAGCTATACAGTCAACTCTACCTGCATCAAACTACATAAACAAACTAGACATTTAATTCGTCATGGGGACGAATTAGGTGGTCTGAATGAATAATAGTGTTTAAAATGATAGATATGATGAAGAAAAAAAAATATAGATGAAAAAAAAATATGTCACAGCTGGTACTCAAACTCACGACCTTCGTATTAAGAAAACTACGATTTTCCCCATTGATTAATACACGCAGGAGTTTCTCCATAGGATATTACACGCAGATCTGGACTAGTATTCTCGTGTCATACATTGTGCAGAAAATTTCAATATGATCCCGACGTCTGATTAAAAAATAAATGGCACACTTACGATAGGGAATATTCTCAGCTACAACATACTGAAAGC
>BQKZ01005410.1:0-17600 GCA_036244855.1 Temnopleurus reevesii | reverse complement strand
ATGAACTGATTAGATTTTGGTTTAGGTGGGTCAAAGGTCAAAGGTCACAGGGCCAAAAAACTTGTAAAAAATCACCCCAAAAAGATTGTTACCGCAATAAGTTCAGAACTGCTGTACAGATTTAGACCAAACTTGGCTCAAGTATGTATCAGCACGTGAGGATGAACTGATTAGATTTTTAGTTCAATGGGTCAAAGGTCACAGGGCCAGAAAACTTGTAAAAAATCACCCAAAATAGATTGTTACAGCAATAAGTTCAGAACTGCTGTACAAATTTAGACCAAACTTGGCTCAAGTATGTATAAGCGTGTGAGAATGAACTGATTAGATTTTGGGTTCAGTGGGTCAAAGGTCAAATGTCACTCGGCAGAAAAACCTGATAAAGCTCATTATTGTTATAACTCATAACATAAAAATTGAATCAATTTCTTTCAAACTTAGTGTATAGCTTAATTATGTATAAGCATTTGAGGAAGAACTGATGAGATTTGGGGTTCAAAGGGTCAAAGGTTGCAGTGCCCAAAATTTGAAAAAATGTTTTTGATTTCTGATGGCATGGAACAATAAAGCCGTAAATATCTTTCTGAAGGCGGAGGCATAAATTTTGACCGTGCGCGGTCGAGGATTCATCTTGTTTTTATTATCTTCATTTCTGTGGTTCTGTAGTTCACCACATCATTCTCAAGTTAGGAAAGATTCTAATACAGACTGGAGTATGTTAACAAGTGCAATATGCATGAGATTCTTGACCATTCAGCCCAATAATAATAATAATTATAACGTTTATATGGCGCTTTATACTGGTGTTTCTAAGCGCCTTGCTATTGGTAAACTAAATCCTTAACGAATTACATTAAATTAAATCAAATTCAAAAAGAAGAAAAAAGAAGTAAAATTAAGGGAAAAGATTTGCGCTTCCATATGAAAGTGAAGACCAATCCACAGCTGAGTGAGGTAAACTAGGCATTAAAGAGAATTGTTCAATATAACTGGTACCAGTCGTTCTAAAAGTCTTTCCTAACTTGATGGAACACTGCTCTGGACTCATTTAATATTTTTGATATTGATAATGTCATATTTCCAACCCCCTGTGCTTGGAGTCTTTCTAAAATAGTTTGCGATTATTCACGAATATCGGAGTGATGTTTAATTTATATGCATACATGTAGGTGGAATGTCCTCATAGGATCATGGCTTGTTTAGTCAATACAGTGAAGAAACAAAATAAGTAGAATAAGGGGCAGTCAGATGTATAAAATGTTAATCTATGGTATCACACTCATGTATTTATATGTTAATGATTATCATATGATTGTACTTCCAGCGATAATATCAAATCTCCCAACCATTATGAATTTTGAGGAAAGAATATGAATTATTGACAATTTTGAGTGAGTTTCAGGCCACTCAAAAAGAGTTTTCCTATTTTTCTGGATAATGTTACTAAACAGTCTTGTAGGAAGCATGATTTCTTTCCTCTTTTGTCAGAAAATCATTCCTCTTTTTCTGTTATATGGGCTGAGAGTTTTGTAATTTGTAATATGTATGAAGCTTTTACTTTAATAACAATTAACGTACGCGCCGTACATATTCATTTTGATTCCATAGGTGAAGTGGACGACAGTTCACGGGATAGCTTCTCAGGCATAACCAGGGAGACATTCCCTGGCTCTCCATCCTCCTCATCTCATGCCAGCCTCCAACGAGACGACTCGCGCTCGTCACTGTTCAGTGAACCAGGCAAGGCCTCATTGCACCACCACCACAAGAAGAAGAAGAGTAAACATAAGCATAGGCATAAACATCGGCATGATGCTCCGGATAGAGAACTTCAGCGCTCAACTACAATGTGAAGGACACTGCATGTAAATTGAATGTGTAGGACACTGCATGTAAATTGAATGTGTAGATGCTTGCTGCCATTTGCATTCCAGAGAGTTGCAAAGTACATCAAGAAGTACCTACATGTATAGAGTTTGATGAAACACTTTAAGCAAAATGTGAAGTAAACATACATGTATATTACATGTAAATGGAGAACTGAAAGATGGGTATAAGGCTGGTAATGCATAAATCCTGTTTGTTGCTGTTCAACGATCCAGGCAAGTCCTCCTCACACCACCACCATAAGAAGAAGGAAAGCAAACACAAGCACAGACAATAACATTGGAATGATGCTCCGGATAGGGAACTTCAGCGGTCGACTATAATGTGTAGGACATTGCATTGTTGAATGCGAAGATGCTTGCTGCCATTTGCGTTCCAGAGAGTTGCAAAGTGCACAAAGAAGTACATATACATATGGAGCACTTGAATGAAAGACTTGTATAGAAGAGGTTCCAGCTATATGTAGAGAACTTCAGCTGTCCACTACTATGTGAAATGCCTTACATTTAATTATATGAAGAATTGAAAAATAGGTATAAGCCTGGTATTGGCATTTTGATGAATAAAATGTCTACCCGATTCTTGTTCTGGAAACTCATATAAACATCAAATCTGTATTACGTTAATCAGCTTAATACAAGTTTCAAATCGTAAACAATCTTACCGTTCCGATTTCCTTGCGACTTGGACCCAATTTGATGTTTCTTCTGATGAGCAGGCTTGCATTATGCAATTTTCTTGNCAGACAATACCACCGATCGCACCGCCAATTTCAGGCCGACACTCTCCCGCGCTAAAGCACTTAGCACACCGCAGGAACGATGGCGTATTGACCTGTTCGACGTAAAATACAAAGAATACGAGCATAAATGTACTCCTAATATCCTACATAGATATATTACGAATATATACCTTTAACAATCCAGGCAATGCGTCATCATACAACAATCACAAGAAGAAAAGTAAACACCAGCATAGGTATAAACCTCAGCGGAAAACTACAATGTGATGAACACAGCATGCACAATATTGAATGTTGATTTAGTATGAGATTCTTTCATTATTTTTCAAGCGATCAGTGCCGAAATTCTGATTGTTATTCTTTTATGGGGGGGGGGCCAAGTATTCAAACATTTGAGTACTGACACAAAGAAATTAATAGACTTGACAGCAGGATGTCATACTTGAATAGTTTCTTGGGTATTTATTCTTCTGAAAATAACCATCAAACAAGTTATTGACCAGAGCACATGCTCACATAGTCAAATACAAAAGACATACGTAATTCAGTGACCACACTCAACTGTTACACATAAAGGGTAGGCGCTAATGCACTTTCGTATCCAGCGGCACTGCCGCCAGTGTACACACAAAGGGAAGTTTAAAGAACGAGGCATCTCCATACTCGTGGCTGGATACGAAAATGCATTAGCACCCACATATATTATACAATGCACATAAACCTTTATAGTAGAAATATACAAAAATATTAAGTACTTTTTAAAATTCTGGAAAGATGATTATCCTGAAAGAAAAACATGAAAGGCAATATAAATATATATAATCATTAAAGCTACAGTACATGCACTACTACCGATTACCGAGTAGCTGCAATCAAGTTCATTCACAAATTCTAAGTACTACGTGTCATTTTTCCAAAGGTGTTATATACTGGTTTACACAGTTGGACCTCCCTTATCTGGCTTCCTCCAATTCAGATGACTATTATCTGGATGCACGCTTGGGAATCTTATGCCCATTTTACTCAAATTAATGCTGGGAAAAAATTCAAGCATAACAGTAGTTCTGAAAAGTAATTCATGTGAATTATGTATTGTTAGGAATAGGATGTAAGAATATTCACATGACATTGTCATTAACCCTTCCATCATATTACTCACTAAACAGCCCAAAACTGCCTATCATTTTTAACACACTTTTGTTCCCATTGTTACCCTATTTAAATGGCTATGAATGATAAATGTGGTACGTGTGCAATCTTTATGTTCTTAGGAGAAAATCCTACCAAGAAAACTATGAACATGTTCAGAATTATTTCATTTATTCCATAAAAATGTAAGACAGGCAGCAATAATGCTACACCACCAGTGAGTAACAGGACTCTTGTTGGACTCAATCTCCAGTTGCTAATGGGTTTAATAAAATAACATGCATTCAGATACAGTGGGAACTTGTTATAAAGAGATCTGATATAACAAAATATCTGCTATAAAGAGGTAAATAATCTGGTCCCACTTTCTCACTTATTGTTTTTCAACCCTGCTATAACGAGATTCCTGCTATAACAAGGGATTTTTGATGGTCCCAAGCACCTTGTTATATCGAGTTTCCACTGTATTCATATATCTTGAATTTGGGTAACTTGGGCAACAATTGTACGTGTTATCCGGATCAGGGTAAATTCCAATGTGTCTACATAAGGGAGGTCCATCTTACTGTTTCACAAGTCTTATACCTTCATAAATAAGCAAAAGTGCTAATCACTGCATTCTTCATACAAAAGATAAAACTACCATAAAAATGCTGGCTCAAAGCGAAAGAGATCGAACTTGCAACTCGAGGGGGGTTTGGGACATTTGTAGAAATGCCAGTCTGCATTTCATAAAGGTCCAGTTCTAAAGTACAGCAATATGATTTTGTTAAACACTATAGAAAATATATATCCCCATCTTTAAATATTCAGGTGAAAATAACATTATATTGTTGCACTGCACAAATATGGATTAGCATTTTACATAAAATGCAACAAATCTACAAAATATTTTTTTGTAGTTTCTGAAATCATGCAATTTCCAAGAGAAAATGTTTGTGTGTATGTAATGTAAATAGTGTACATTCAGTAATAAAATGAAATACAAAGTGTACTATTTGTCATTGAGTTGTTTCTTATAGTCAAAACAATATGGAACTTTCAGTGAAAACATCCATCTGGGAAGAAGGCTGACGGTACGAGTTATCTTTCTTGTAAATGTGACTGGTCCTAAAGAGGACCGACCCACTCTTGACATTTCAATGC
This sequence comes from Temnopleurus reevesii, assembly GCA_036244855.1. Classification (NCBI taxonomy): domain Eukaryota; kingdom Metazoa; phylum Echinodermata; class Echinoidea; order Temnopleuroida; family Temnopleuridae; genus Temnopleurus; species Temnopleurus reevesii. Next base: position 12,676 of record BQKZ01005410.1, on the reverse strand, counting down.
GTATGTTAGGAGAAGGTGAGAAGAACTTTTCAGGACCACTCACATTTCCAAGAAAAATTATTGGTGCTTTTGAGCCTTTTTCTCATTATTCATCCACAACTGAAACTTTCCAGCAACATCTTTCCGCCACGATCTTTTTGAGCAATACTGCACTGTGTGATTTAATATGTTAGCAACAACCAATAATTTCACATTAATCTAAAGCAAATCTTGTCATGATCTGTTCATGCACTGTAACTGCATACAGTTTACAACAGCAACGTCAATACATAGCTCTGGGCGATATTTGAGTAAAACATTTATCTGAATGTCATAACAAAGTGCTTCAAGTATAGCATAGTGACTTGAGTATACACGATGACTATAAAGCAAAAGAGATGCTGTGAACAGAACGGGCAAAGGAATTGGACAAAGTAGACCACTTCATTCAAGCCTTTACAATTGCTTCATTAACACAAATGAAAATGGCAGTAGTTTACCAAGATAAGATACACTTAAAGAACGACCAAAATCCGTTCTTGATTCAATGAATGATTGCTAACATTATGCGTATTCAGTGAAAGAACTGACACCAATTGTTCTTACAGTTTTTTTTATCTTGGTGAAATATTGCCATGTTCGACATTTCTCTGCAGAATATAAGGGAATGGAATTTCTCCTGTGTGCATCTAACTATTATGAATACTTTAATAGAAGGTGTTCATTTTGTCCAATTCTGTTGTCCCATCTGCTATAAGTGAAATGATATCAAAGCACTTCAAATATTTTATCATGTGCTAGAAGTGGCTTGATAAGTTTCATCAACACTTATATGAACACTTGAATGACACTTTAAATAGGCTAAAGATATCAATCTTCCTTATACTGTAATAAGCCTGCATCGCCTAACAATCACTGTCATCAGATATAAAAGATGATACATATATTTTATTAAATTGCAGAACATTTCACACATAAAGTGAGCTGTTATTTTCACATTTTGAAATCATTGTACACAAGTCTATGAGTGTCCTAATGAGTGAAAATTTGTGCAAGTTCACGGTCGCGAAATTTGCGAAAATGAAACCCCAGCAAAAATTTCAGCTTGTACATTAATTTCATAAAGTGTCCAAATATTTCTTTACTAGATGAATGATCTTTATGTCATAAAAATTGGTCCAGCCAGACTAAAGTTAAGGACTCTTTTATGTGCAGCAGTGTTAGACCAAAATTGTGGCCATCTTTCCCTGTTGTTTGTAAGGATTTCAGTTCCGGAAAAAAAACCCCACATTGATCTGACAATGGCTTAACTAAAAAGTCATAACTTAGCAATGGTAGGACTGATTTGGAAGAAATAACGCTCTTTAATCTAGGGAAGAAATAGTGTTAAGGAATATCGGGGAAAGAATACCCTGAATATGGCTAGCTTGCAGGGGATTTTTATTTATTTATTTTTTTTTTGGGGGGGGGGTCGGGGTATACTCTACACTACTTATTGATATTCAACCTCGAAGTCACCTTTGAAAGGCACGACAGACAAATTAAACATCAATATAGAATGTACATGTATAAAATCATTCCTATATTAATACATTGAACAGAGTACTAGTATATATTGTTTTGGCGGTGGGGAAATGAGGACCTCAACAAACTTCCCACATTACATGATAATCTTAGAAAATCCCAAACTTTATAATTTCAACTACAGTACGAAGTCATAAACCAGTTTTAAAAGGCACTACAAACAAATATTATATCACCGTAGAATGTATAGATTTATTTCCATGATATTTCCATAAAAATATGAATATAAAGTCTATTCTGCCGGAGTCAAAATTGTCTGAGTCAAATAATTGCCTAAGTCAATGCGATCATCGAAAACAAACTATATAAAACCTATGTACATGTATTTTACCTCTTCTATTTCAAATTTCTACACCTAAGTCGAACCAACAAAAAATATAATGTATAGGATCCCAAGAGATTCGACTCAGGCAACATTGCATGTTCTGATTAGGGGGGGGGGGGGGGGGGGGGAAGGAGAGATGAGTACAGTACATTAAAGAAAGTCACAGTACATACTAACAATTTCATGAAGGCAAATTTCGATTGCCAATATAAGGAATGTCTCTTACAAAAAAGGACATTCTGGGAACGAGAAAGCTCTTTTTAAACAGCCCTATAAATTAACTTATTTGCTACTGGAGTCGACAGGTCCCTGCACAAAGTCAACTGGATTATAGAATTTAGAATTCAATAGGTTAAATCTAATCATAATGTTCAATGTCCCAAAGAAAAAACCCTGATTTACCTATGTCATTTTCAACAAATTGCCTAAAATTATGGAAGAGTACTGTATATCATTACATGTAGCTTCTTGTTAGGCAAAGGATACAATGCAACTTCATGTACGGTATATTATACAAATAGATCATCAATTTCAGCCTCAAAATTTTAAGTACTTCCTTTCATTCATCATTAACAGTGAAGATTTGTACTTATTTCTGACAAGATAACACCATTAATTTCCATTATAAATGTGTGAATAGTACTAATTTCCACAGGAGCATTACTAATTTCTACTCATTCATATCGGCAGCTGTGTATAGGTCAATGCCCTGATGTGCACAACGTTGTCATTAATACAAATATCAATCTATTTATACAAATATTGTCATCTACCCAGTTCCAGGGACTGACACTTGTCAGGAAGCTGTATAGTTTTCCTAGAGGTTATCAAGGAGAATTTTAGGAGAGCCAAGAGGCTCTATAAAAGGAGTTTTAGTAGAACAATCGCTCTCTCCCCCTTTAATGTTATTCCCTGCAGTTCAAGCCCACTTTTCTAAACAAGTTTTGATCCGTTCATAACATGTACGATACCTAATGTTGAACATATTAAAATAATTTATGGAACTTCTTGGACAACAAACTATTGAATAAAACTTCATCACCAAGATGATTCATATCCCTAACCACAAAAACCTAACAAATATATCTTCTTCTTAGTGCTACCCAATTCCTAAAATCTTTGTGTGTATATACATGTATTTGCAAAAGAGCAGCTCAAGGATTATCAGTTTTAACTTCTGGCCATAGGTTTAGTACTGGATATACAATGAGAAGAAGACTTCATGGTACAACGAGTTATCTTTCTTGGAAATGTGAGTGGTTCTGAAAAGGACCTTCCCACTCTTGAAGTTTCGATGAGCATGTTCTGATCATTTTTAATAGATTGTAAACAAGACAATATATTTGTGCTGCATTCATTACTGGGCTAATTGTTGCTGCTAAAGTGCGAAAAATCTAAATTAAAGAATAAATTTCAGCCTTTTTAGAGCAGCATTGCTAGCCTTTCCACCCAAACATATATTTTGGCAAGATAATCATTGTGATTTTGACTTCAAAACAGTTTCGAGATGCAATTACCATGAACAATTGTATTCGTAAACAATCGGTTAGTGTTAAATGCATGCTGCAGCCTTGGTTGGCAGATTCATTCATTAAAGAATTTACAAGAATAATCACCAAAATTTGTATCTTAAGACATGATTCAAAACTATACTTCCTGTCTCAGTTAACTGAAAATTATAAGTCCAATGTCATTGAAGATCCATTTTTTACACAATTTTATCACTGGTATTCATTATTCATACAATAAACACTGTACATTGCACTGAGTACATGTATGTGATCGCACTCTCCATGATAGATTAATATACATGTACATCAATTCTAAAACCAGTGTAGAAATGTATGCAGAGATACCAACTATTACGGAATTTGAGGATGAATAAAGACATATGGATAGAAATTGAATTGCAAATCATCAAATAGCTGATGAACCAAATATGTTTGAGAGAAATTTGGGACCCGACAAGTGCATGTAAATACTTTTACATGGAACATTTAAATTCCCCTTGTCATGATATTTGGTCCGTTTGAGTTGTTTTTCACCTTGAAATATATCAACTTTCTCTTTAAAATAAAGAGTACATAAAATAGATGAAGAAAATATCTCTATCTTCATATACAACGGATATATATATTAAATATCTTAAACTTCATCACATTACACATTTAAGTACAACTTAAAAACTGAATATACAGTTATAAAATCGAAGAAGAACACTTCTGCATATGGGCACCACATAGCGCTACGCTATCGGGTATAGTGTTCTATGGCAATGCACTTGTAATCCAGACAAAACTCCTTTTTCCAGCATTAAGTACTAGGCTTCACAGTGATCCATTAGAAACTGTGTGATGCTGTTTATGTTCCACTTGTAAGTCTTGGAAGTGACAGTAAGTTCACAGAAAATTTCACTAACGTTCAGTAAAGTTCACTAAATTCCTTCTGCGTCATGACACCCTAGTTCTCTTGACATACCGTAACTAAACAAGCTGGAGAAAGTTTCGAAGGTGGCCGCTAAATGCGAGACGGGTCAAAAGTTCAAATTCTTTGGGTCCTGGTACTCCGGTTTCTTGCTGTAAAGAAATCGTCTGGAAAGTTCAGAAGAGCTTCAAAGTTGGCGTCAAAACAAGAGCAAAAGAAACTTAGACGTCAGTATCCTTCAGGGTCAGATTCATGATGTCTATTGGTATAGAGTAAACATCTAGACAGTTGCAAAATGGTTCCAAAGTTAACTTCAGAGCACGGAAATAAAAGCTTTAAAGTATAAATCCTTCTGGAAAGTGACAATCCATTTCTGTTAGAATAAAGTAATCATCCAGAAAGATGTCGAGAGTATCAAAGATGGCCTCAAAATGAAGTTAAAATCCTTCAGGGTTGTGATAATCCGGATTCATTGATATAAACTAATCATCAAGAAAATCATGGAAAGTTTCTAAGCTGGCATAAAATATGTTGAAATCCTTCTGGGTTGTAGTACTCAAGTTGCCTTGATACAAAATAAAAATCATCAAAAAGTTGTAAAGAGTTTAAAGGATTTCCTCCCACGAAAATCAAAGTCTAAATTCCTTCTGGGTCATGATATTCCGGTTCCATTAATATAAAGTAATCATCAGGAAAGTTGTAGAAAGTTTCCAAGACGGCCTCCAACCAATTAAAATCAAAATCCTTCAGGGGCGCGATACTCTGGTTCCGTTGATGTAATCATCAAGAAGGTGGTCGAGACTTTCCAAGACAGCCTCAAAACAAAGTTAAAATCGTTTTAGGCTGTGATTCTCCAGTTCCGTTAGTAAAAATACATGTAATCATCAAGAAAGTTGTAGAGAATTTCAAAGATGTCTTCAAACGAAAATCAGAATTCTCTGAGTTGTGAAACTCTGGCTCCATTTCATATAAAGTAATCATCGAGAAAGTTGTAGAGAGTTTCTAAGCTGGCCTAAAAATGTTAAAATCCTTCTGGGTCATGATATTCTGGTTCCGTTGATATAAAGTAATCATCGAGAAAGTTGTAGAGAGTTTCAAAAGTGGGTCTCTTCTGGGGTGATTCGTTCCAACATTTCATCATGATTTCAAAGAGCGAGTCTGGGCAGTATTTGGGTTTGGGCATGCGGTATCCGCCTTTTACCTCCTGGAGAGCTGTTTGATTGTCCATGCCTGTGATTGGGATAAGAGAAAACAGATATAGAGGTGTATTAAAAAGCATCATGAATTGACGGAGATAAAGACATTTCATACATTTCAACAGGAATTTAATGGGGGAGAAGAGAAAGGGGCAGAATGAGAAAAAGGAGAAGAAGATGAGGACTAGAGGAGTAGAGCTACAAGGGAATGTAAGTGAGAGGAGGAGGAGGAGGGAATGATGAGGACAAGGAAGAGGAGTAGGAGGGACAAGGGGAAACGGGAGGAGGGGATGAGGATGAGGACGAGGAGGAGAGGGAAAAGGAGGAGGGAAGAAGGAGGAAGAGGGGGGGGGGAGAGGGAGGAGTGAGTCAGTGCAGTATTTGGGCTCGGGCTTACAATATCCACTTTTGACCTCCTGGAGAGCAGTTTGATTGTCCATGCCTGTAATGGGGTGAGGGGGGAAAAGACAAAGTTGAATCTAATGGATTGAGGGAGAAATAGACACTATATACATTTCATCTGGAAATCTACCTTTATGAGGAGGAGGGAGTAGGAAGGAGAAGAAGAGAAAGAAGCAGGAGGCCTAGGAGAGGGAGAATAAGAAGAAGGGGCAAGGATTAGATTGAGGAGGGTTCAGGAGTAAGTGAAAGAGATAAATAGAGAGGAGGAAGAGTAGAAGATGGAGAGAGGGGGAACCAAAAGGAGGAGGGGAGGAGGAGAGTGAGGGGCAGGAGAGGGAGAGGGAAGAAGGGGATAGGGAGGAAGGAGTCTAGGAAGTATTTGAGTTTAGGCATACGGTATCTACTTTTGACCATCCATGCTTGTGATGGAGGAGAGGGAGAAAATGGAGAGAAAGATAAAAAAATAAGAAGATGCTAAAATCGTATGGAGAGAGGAATAAATAGAGTGTTAATGTACATTTCCCATGTAAATTCATGAGGAGGGTAGAAAAGGATGTAAGAAGAGAGATAAGGAGTGTGAGAAGGAGAAAAGAACTAACCAGAAAAAGAAGGAGGTGGTGAAGAAGAAAAGGATGAGGAGACGGATGAGGAAAGAGGGAAAGGTATGGTAAGGAGAGGGGAGAGGCGGAGTGCTGATGGTGGTGGTGGCATAGTGATGATATAGGGGGTGGGCAGGGGATGATACAAGGAAGATGATACTGTAGATGGTGGTGGTGGTAGTGATGGTGTCCATAGTCACATTGAAAAGTGGTGAGTGGTGGTGCTGTTGGATGTAAAATTGTTGTTAGCATGAGAGGCGGTGGTGGTAGTGGTGATGATGATGATGATGGTGGTGGTGGTGGAGTTGATGGTAGATGGTGATGGCAGTGATAATGATTGTGATGATTATAATTGTGGTGAGGAGTAGGAGGATGATGACAACAACAATGATAGTGGTGATAATTAAAATAATTAGATGTCCGAAAAATTGTAAAAATGACAGTGTTTAATGTGATGATTACGGATAATGACGGTAATGGCAATTATGGTGATGGTGATGCTGATCGCGATGGCGATGGTATTGATGTTGCAATAATAATGATGATAGTAAGGATGACAAAAGTTGTCAAATATATACTGCAATTACCTGGATAAGGTGTCTTTCCCTTGGTAGCTATTTCTGAGAGGAGGATCCCGAACGACCAAACATCAGACTTTATACTGAACGTGCCATAGAGGGCAGCCTCTGGAGCAGTCCACTTCACAGGGAATTTACTTCCTATCAAACAAAATAAGATGAAACAGGTGGCATAGAGGGAATATCTATGTAAAATGACTTCTCCCAAAACATAAATTAATACCATAATTGGGAACGCAAACCAATCAATGATCTATTTAAAAATTGTAAATGAAATAATTTGATAATAAAAATAATGATAATAATAATAATAACAACAACAATAATAATGATAATCAGAATAACAATGATGATGAATTTAGATTTAAAGGCATTTCTCATTCAATTCTGAATATTTACACCTTAAATAATAATGGTGGCTACTTATATAGCGCACAGGTCCACCATACGGTGCTCATGGCGCTCTGAAGTCAATCAAACTATGTATTTTGAATGACTTATAATTTATAATTACATGCATAATCAGTTAAAGAGTAAAGTTGCAGAACTATATGTAAATATGTGCAGTCTTGCACTGTGAAGCAATTTTTGATAATCTTTGCGAAATACTTATAATATGAAAATAGAATCAACCAATCGGCATACCTCTTCTTGCCACGTAATTGTCATCTTGAACAAGCTTGGCCAATCCAAAGTCAGCTACCTTAGCCTCATTATTCTCACCAATCAGAACGTTCCTTGCTGCAAGATCTCTGTGGACGTAGCCCTTTGTTTCTAGATAGTGCATGCCACTGGCAATCTGGTCATGTAAATGTAGAGATGTACACGTAAGACATGCAGTTAATAACAGTAATAATTATGGTAATAATGATAATAATAATAATAGTGATAATAATGATAGTAATACTAGTAATAGAAATAAAAATGATGCATCTTATTTATGTATTGATTTATTTTTCACTTCAGTTTGTTTTGATCTTTATTCTTACTTTAAAAATCAGTTCTCTTTAAATTCAAACTGTTCTTCCAGTAGGCACCTTATTGCAAAAGACTGGCAAATGTCAAGACAATTATTTCATTCAACTACAATGGATTTAGCATCTTCAACTTGACATAACGCTTATTTTGTGTATTCTAAAGTCCTTTTACAATTCTTCATAAGGGCCCCTGTGAGTACATTATATGTAGAACACTAATTTGGTTATCCTTTCCGATAAAAACATGATAATATTGACATAAATGTATACTGATAATAATAATATTAATTACAATAATAATTATAACATATATAAAGTTTGTATGATGCCAAATCCACTTTTTCAATAACGAAAAAATGCTCAAGTTGCAATTTGTGCATGAAGTAGGGTGAATTATACATAAAACACAGTAGAGAAGAGAGAAGTGCAAGAATCAATGATTGACTGGAAAAGGTCATACCTGTGCTGCAATATCTACAAGTTCCCGCAGGCCTAAGAATCTCCCATCACCATCCCTTAGGTAACCAAGTAAACTACCGTTGATCATCAGCTCTGTGATGATATAGATCGGCTCCTGAGGGGTAAAGAGCCAAAAAAATGAAAAACATACGCACGCATGGATGCAAAGACGGACGGATGGAAAACCCCAAAAATATAATGCCTACAGCAACAACTTACAGTGGGGGAGGCATAAAAACACATTTTGTATTATCCCCAAAACCCTTAATTCGTAGCCTTTTTTGTCTCCAAGATACTTTGCAGGATACATGAATGTCAATAATTCAATATCCTTTGCAACTTACTTGCACATTGTTTTAAGATTTTTCCCCATTCTTTCACAAATTTTTAGAACAAATTCATGACTGAGTATCAGGTTCTGAATTCAAGCAAAATGAAAATTGTGTTTGAATTTTAAGTACAGAATAAGAAATCTTCTTATTGATGTTTTCACTGGTTACAAATGAATTAAACTTACAAAAGGGTACATCTTTTATGAATAAATCTCTATCAATTTTTTTAAAATTTTTAGTGACTATCATTACCTCATCAGAGCAGATTCCATAAAGATTAACAAGCTTCTCATGTCTCAGCTCCTTCATCAAGTTTGCTTCTGCTAGAAATGCCTCTGGTGACATCGTTCCTGGTCGTAACGTCTTCACAGCCACCTCGACCTTGCCATCATAGTTAGCTGAAGCGAAACAAAACACAACAGTATAAACACTTGGGACTGCTGACAAGAATGGAAACTTGATGACAGAAAGTAAATTGATTTGTAAAATGGAGATGGAAAATAATTGCAAACCAAGGGCACCCCATAAGTAGTTCAGATAGTGTAGCAGACTAATGAAACATGAGGAAGCTAAATTCAATACCTTGCATTTGTATTTACCGGAAAATACATTTTCAGCCATTCACTTGTAATGAAAGTCTTCAATTCAAATGAAAAAAAAAACGTCTCAAGCATATTCCTAACACACTTGGCACCCCTGAAGTATGAGCTTGCCTTTCCAAACAGCGCCAAACTGTTGTACGCTGGCCAAGCTTCGTGAGAAGTTTTGAGAGAGATATAAGATACATCCATTTCTTGTCCCAGGTTATTTTATTTGGAGTCTGTGCCACACGGCATAGGAATGGATTCACATTATGCTGGTACATAAAGACTTGCAGAAAAAATAACTTCTTTCATTCAGACACTTCAGCCAAAAAGGCTGGTCTTTCAGCAGGCCCAGGACAATAAAAAATCCCTCTCCCAAATGCTGAGCAACTAAGATGGACAAAGGTCAAATTTAGAAAATGTTTGAACACATGTGCGACCTCCCATTTATTAAACCAACTTTCTAACCACCGAAACACATAAATGTATGATCTGTAATTTTTCTTACATTGTACATTTCCATACTGCACAAAATTGTCCCTGGCCAAGTTTAGTCAGGAGTTTTAGAGAGGTATGGGGTAGCTCCCATATCTTGTGTCCTGCTGTGGTTTGAAATCAGGACCTCCCATTGATGTGGTACACAGCTGAACCACTAGGCCACATATCATCAGTAAAGTGACAATGATAATATATTTTACCTTTCCATACAGCACCAAACTGTCCCTGCCCGAGCTTTGTCATGAGTTTGAGAGAGGTGCGAGGTAGTTCCCATATCTTGTGTCCGAGGGTGCGTGTATTTGGCGTCTGCTTTGGACAGGGTTTGAGTAACTTGGAGCACAGACCACCTGGTTGACCTACAAATGAGAACAAAATTAGATCAAAACGAGATTAAAATAGCTGAGAACTCCACTTCCTCAGTTTTGAATGAGAGGGGCATTTATCATCATCATGATCATCACCAACATTAATTTTTGTACGGAGTTTGAGGTAACTCCCATTGTTGGAGTCTGCTTGGGACATGGTTTGTGAAGCTTGGAGCAAAAACCACCTGGTTGACCTGTTAGGTAATTGAAATGGTAGTCAAAATGAGTTTGGCAAAGGTTTTCTACCTCTGCAATTTTGATTGCAAAGAGCATGCGATCAGAACCACTTTGCAACATTTTTATCATTACCATCAACACAACAATCAACATAACACAACATATCACCACTACCAACGCCATTATCGTCATCATTACAATACCACCATTATCATCATCTTCCTCATCCCTGTTGTAGTTGACTGTCATCATCATCATCGTCATCATCATCACCACCACCATCAACATCACCATCACCATCACCATCATCACCACCACCATCATCACCACCATCATCGTCATCACCACCACCACTATCAGACTCACCATCACCATCACCATTACCATCACCATTACCATCACCATCACCATTACCATCATCACCACCACCACTATCACCATCACCACCACCACCACCACCACCATCATCATCACCATCATCACCACCACCACTATCAGACTCACCATCACCATCACCATGACCATCACCATCACCATTACCATCATCACCACCACCACTATCACCATCACCACCACCACCACCACCACCATCATCATCACCATCATCACCACCACCACTATCAGACTCACCATCACCATCACCATGACCATCACCATCACCATTACCATCATCACCACCACCACTATCACCATCACCACCACCACCACCATCATCACCATTACCATCATCATCACCATCACTATCACCATCACCACCACCACCACCACCACCAATATCGACACCACCACCACCACTACCACCACCAACATCATATATGATCATCATCACCACTATCATCACCAGCATCATCATCATCATCATCATCATCATCATCATTATCATCATCATCGGCATCACCATCATCATCACCACCACCACCACCACTATTAATATCATAATCACCATTATAGCCATCTCAACCATCACTAATCATTTATAACAAACAACTTACTGGAGTGGAATTTGATGACATCTACAACAGTATTAAATTTTCTCTGAGGATTGATGAAGAACAGTTCACTGCCATCTTTGGTCTTGTCTATCCTATAGTTCTTGATTGTCGGTGGGCGGCCCTCATCAGTCTCTCTCACTGTTAGTGCATATGTTCCTAACAAAGCAAATGGATGGATGTTTGAGTTATACATGTAAAGCAATTCATTATATTTTCAAATAATCTAGAACATGCAAGTATTCAAGATTTTACACATCAATGCCTCAACTAAAAGTGTGCATCACCCAGCACCCCAGACGAGATCATAACAGAGGAAGGGGTGACCTTCAGGAATTTCGGTGCAATTACTTAGCAATTTAATGCTAGTTACAGTTGCGTCTTCCTTACAGGAAGAAGATGCAACTGCTATGGACTCTCAAACACTTATACCCCAAGTTCTTGACAGCCCAAAAGAGCTTGATTGAGGATTGTCCAACATAGCAACAAATAATCCATACAAACTTGATTCCGTATTCTACTTAAATAATTCTTTACAGAACTGTCAGTAGAATTGACATATGAATTGAACAAATTTATCACCTTCCACTCAAGCCTACAAAATAGCTTTTATATGTAGATAAAAGAAAGTTAATTTCCTGTCGATTCAGTGAGCAGGTGCAGGTGCGACACCTGTTAAACATTTTGAGGGAAGAAACTATTTTTTTTTGCACATAGATCTATAGTGAATGCTTAAATGAGAATTGGTTATTTTGCCATTTGTCCCATCTAATCATAGTGCAGATTTAAAGAAACACCTCACAACTTTTATACATTTGTTGGCAAAAAAATATATCACTTCAAATTAGAATTTTCTTTACCTGGTCTTGTCTCACTTTCTCTCACTAAGAATGTTCCTTTGGGTAGATTATTGGCCTGTAATCTCATAATGGCTTCACTCCGCGTACATGACCCGAAGAACCAACTAAGATAGAGAAGAAACTAGATGAATCCTCGACCGCGCACGGTCAAAATTTATGCCTCCGCCATCACGCAATCAGAAAGATATGCACGGCTTGTTCCATGCGATCAGAAATCAAAAACATTTTACAAATTTTGGGCACTGCCACCTTTGACCCCACGAACCCAAAATCTCATAAGTTCTTCCTCACATGCCTGCAAGTTTGAAAGAACTTGGATCAATTTTTCTGTTATAAGTGAGCTATATC
>BQKZ01005409.1:39355-54847 GCA_036244855.1 Temnopleurus reevesii | reverse complement strand
GGCCTTCATCAATCTCTACTTTAAATCAAGTCATTTTATTCAGTGCTTTACCTGAAGCACAGGATAGCAACAGACAGGTTCTCTTTTATTAGTGGAAAAAATATATGAATCACAGTTTCATGTCATTAGAAAGACAAACATGTTACATTTGCGAGGCGACATGAAGGAAAGCGTTGCCATTTTTTCGTTTCCCTAGAGTGTAAAGCTTTCAGCACCATGAGCACCGATAAGGTGGACCTCTGCGCTATACAAATAGCCACCATTATCATTATTATTATTATTATTATACAGCATAATTTTAATTAGCTAGATATAATAATTTTTGCAATCTCTAAAAACATAATTGGTAATAGAATTACATCAAAGCTCAAAAGAAATATATTTTAGCTGCACTTGTACATATACATGTAAGAGAAGAGATACATGTATTGTAAGTTTTCATGATATCACATTAAGATTCCGAAAAAGATAAAATTGCAAAATCTAGTATCAACAATGATACAATAAAATAGATATGAGAATACGCTTCAAAATTTGTGAGATGAAATAAAACTTGATATACATGTATGAATTACAAGTGCATAATTACTGGCAAAATAAGTATTTCTAGAGCTTGTAAAATATAAAGAAGAATTCTTCAGAGATAATTATTGTAATACAACAAATATCTTATTGACAGTCACAAACAGTCCTGAAACAATTAGGAGGAAAAGTTCAAAGAAGGTATAATTTAACAATCAATGCTGAATAGGTAAAACCCGTAAATAATGAATATTACATGCGTAGTTACAAAAGAGTGCACTATTGGGAGAAAACAAAAAAAATTCAAATGAAACTATACCAAAATAGGGAAAAATTACAAAAAAAGATATTTTTTCATTGCAGTGATACATGTATGTATAAATGTTTTAAAGCATATGTTTGAGCTTTGCGTAATTGTGAAAAAAATGGCATCAGAAGTATTACTTTTGCTTGAATTGTACAATGAAGTCAGACATGACCTTTGCAAGATGGAGATATCAAGAAAGTTTCTGTGTTCAAATTGGAGCCCTAGTGCTACATTCATGACTCGCCATGTAAATTGCCAGCTTCAATTGACCCTAAAATCTTTACTGTTTAGAATAAATTCTTATTTTCATTTCTAAGTTGAGCACATCATATACGGTACATGTACACACGTCAAATCTCTTCCGACCAAAATCTCCTATTTTCAGAGGGAAAATTGTATTACAGACGCATAATGTCATTGCTTAGTTGAGAACACATAGATCAACACCGTCAGCACACAAATACAGGTAACTCTTATGATGAATTGTAACTTCTGAATACTTAATGTACTATCATCAGAAATGTTAACATCATTACCACTGTGCATCATATTGTTGTACCCAGTGGCAAGAATATATTGCAGAACTCACATGCTGTAGTTTGAAGAACATTGCACTCATTGGTCTGTCAATAGAAGAAAAAAGACCTGTTACAAAAACATCGGCCTTGAAAGCCAGCCCTGGAACCGACCTCATGCCTTGAAGCCACCTCGTTAAGTCTTGTTACATGTCTGGGGTCTGGGTGCTGTAAAATCGAAGGTTGTCGTGACATCTCCGTGAACAGCTCCGTGAACAGCACACTATTTTTTATGGGCAGCACAGCATGAGCCAAGGTCAAATATGAAGTTGACCCACTTACGGTATATTAAAATGGTGAGATTAGCTATCAAATTGTGTCTTTAAGTTTTGAACCCATGGACGCTAATCACGATAATAAATCATAGATGATTAGCTATCATCGATAATTACAGACCAACTTACCAGCACATGCACACTCACAGAACGATCCTTCACATAATACACATTAACATACATTTTACTTTTACTTTGCATATTGTACATTAACATTCAGTAATGTACATCCACATATTACAAATGTACATTCACATAATGTACATCTGAATATTACATTCAAATAACATACATTCACATAATGTACATCTGAATATTACATTCAATTAACAAACATTCACACAATGGACATTTGAATTATACATTCACGTAATGTACATTACATCTATGTCTCCCCCACTAAACTCAATTTAATATTTGGATAATGATTTTTCCATTAGGTGTATGAGCACAAGGTGCTTTGGATCAGTATTGACCAATCAAAATCATTGTTGCAAGCACGTCTTCATAAAAGCACACAATATGAGCAAATCAGAATGCCTGTTTCAAATAAGGATTGGTTTGCAATCATTTACTTGGAAATAGATCCAAGCTTTCTCACAACATCCACAGTTGGTGCTGCTGTGGGAAGGTAACTTTGAACAATTGTGGTGTATTACATGTCTTGTTCAGCTATCACCCAATGTAGTATGTGTTTCACAGAGTGATGCATTGCTACTTGTTACATGTATGTGATATACAGTGTAACTTCACACCACATTCATTAAGCACCAGCAAAAACTTTATGGCCCGTATTCTGATGTCAGGTTCAACTTAAACTATAGTTTAAGTTTTTGGTTTAAGTATGGGAAACCAAAAGAGGCTTGATGTTTTATTTACCAGCACTTTTGGAACTCATAATATTTAAAATGGTCTCGGAATGAAAACCTCAATAGTTTTCTACGTTATTAGATCATGGGAAAAGAGAGCATTTAACATAATAATTATTTATTGTGAATAAAGTTTTGGCACTTTTGGCTTCCCATACTTAAACCACAGATTTAGACTAGGGTTAACTTAAACCTCGCTATCGGAATACGGGCCTATGAGTCTTAAAATTTAAAGATTCACATTTGCATTAGCTTCCCCAACATACATGTCTGGGAATATATCATATTTTCCGTTCAAAATGCTATTTGGCATAATTTATAATCACTGAAATTATAACAAATTGTTTCTCTCTCTCTCTCTCTCCGGAGCATATGGAACTGTCGTGTCCCAATCTGGTTGAATAATCAAAATATAATGTAATATTATCATAATTCCACTGTTTTTACTGTTGCCCTGGATGAAACAAAACAAAGCTGACAGATACCATGATATAATTATAAAGGAAAGAATTAATGCCTACACTCTTGCAAAAGTAAGAAAAATATATCATCCTCTCAAAATTCGATCGATCTATTTTAGCAGCTAGGCCCCATGAAACAGAGAAGTCTGAATTTGACCTCATACATCAGGGCGCTACAAACCCACTTGCCCGAATGCCCGGGGCAACAAAATTGAGCTATCGGGCAAGCAAATGAAATTGTCACTTGCCCTATTGGGCAAGTAATGGTATTAAAGTCCAAGAACTATACAGTTTGGATTGTCTATAAATTCTTCATTATTAGGCAATATCCAGTTACAAGATCTAACATTTGACCAAGTTCAGTGAGAGCTAAGCCCAATTGGATGTGTGTGCAGCTGCTTTTTTTCGCTCAATTGTGTTTTGGGCAATAGGAATTAGTGTTCGGGCAAGTAATTCGAAAATCAACATGCCCGACAGGGCACGTGGTGCGAAAAATTCCTGTAGCTTCCTGTACATTTTGTAAAATTGCAATCTTGGGCATCCATTTTTTACGTGTATAGCAGCCAATATTTTACGTATCTTGATAAATGTTAATCTCGCTCAACTCAATACCCCAAAAGCTCTTGCACATCTCAATGGGGTATAAGATCTGCCACAAGCAAGCACAATACGGATGTACACACAAGACTTTAAGCACTCAATCTGCTCTCACACAAACACTGATGAGCAAATTGTAATACAGAATACATCACCAATACAATGGTATATCATCACATCACATTACATAGTTAGAATTGAATTAAACACATAAAATTCATGATTGCTTGGTGATAGATGAAAAATGAAAAATAATTGCCATGGAGATGGTAACACACAATAGAGGAAGATAAAGGAGGTATCAATCATAATTCATGCATTATAACATTGTTTAGAACTAGCACTGCAAACCCAGAATGTAGTCAAACAAGCCGTGTCCAGATCCCTCAGATGTCGCCAAGAGATGGCAGTATTCGTG
This sequence comes from Temnopleurus reevesii, assembly GCA_036244855.1. NCBI lineage: Eukaryota > Metazoa > Echinodermata > Echinoidea > Temnopleuroida > Temnopleuridae > Temnopleurus > Temnopleurus reevesii. The sequence continues at coordinate 50,823 of BQKZ01005409.1, read as the reverse complement.
TATGATGCGTATGAGATCGCCGACGCTCCAACGTTTGGTCTGAATCTTCAGTGTGACTTGTTCCAGCTGGAGAGATTATGGAAAAAAGGGAAACAAATTATTACAGAGATGTCAACTGTTCTGAAATATCCATCAGGATATAAATTAAATTGTGAAACCATGAACAGGTGAATCAAATATATCTCATGAGAGAGACCATAACAATATCCATAGGCTTTCTTCCCTGAGAAAGTATTTGGATCAGCTGTTAGGTGATTTAATTTTTTATTTCTATCATGCTTATACCAGAGGAAGTTCAGGTCAAGCTTTTTTCAGAGGGTAATGCTCTTGAAGAATTTTGGAACATACAAAATGATTAATCAACCTGTCGTATATGTGGTAGAAATGTACCTCTCAAATATCAGAATATACCAACATTTAAGAAGTAATCTGAGAAATAAATCTTCTTTAAACTGGAATTTAAAGATTGAAATGGCTTACCCTTATATTTTTTTAATAAATCTATGTTATATCCTTATAATTTCATTGGCAGTATTGGCATATAACAAAATAATATAGATGGGGGTCATAAAGTGGATTTATAACTTTATATGAAAACACATTTGTTTAAAGAGGAATTTGTCATTAAATATCAAATATTCATTAACAACAAAATTCCATATCCAAACTTATAGGCCCATTTTCCAATAGCATGATTTAACTTAACCTGGGAATATGCCAATTCTATTTAGACCTGGGCTATTCAAAAGTTAAATTCATACCTCACTGTCAATACTGGCCTAAGATATCTATCTTTCAATCTGTTTAACTCTCTAGTTTAAAAGTAGTTATCTATTTGTAAAAGCAAGCAGAACTCACCTGGTGAACTCTTTCTTCCTGAAAACTGTAGTAGAACAATGAGGGAGCTCTGCACTGCGATGCAGCCACCCACTGGAGAAGGGACTTCAGCTGAGGGTCACCTCCAAATGCACCACATCCCCAGTTCCCTGTAGCTATGGGCCTCCTAGCAGGTGTTCCCTGCTGAGCCGCACCCACTGTGCTGGACATGGATGCTTGGTACAGTGCCACTGCATCCTGGACAGCCTTCTCTACGATGCTTCCCGCTGTCTCCTGAATGGACAGAACGGGCGGGAGTTCCCCTGCAAGGCTGGTGCAAGCTGTCTCAAGTCGGTCCAGGTTGGATCCGTCGTAGGTAGCCATCATGGAGACTTCATCAAGCGTGTCTGGCGGCTGACTGTCCGTATTGTCCATCTCCGCTTGTCTCCTTTGTGCTGTTAGGTACTCATCCCGATACGTCTGCAGCGCTGATTCGATGATGGTGTTGGCTAGGTTGGTAGCCAGGGTCACCAGATCCATTTCTGAGATGGTGCTTCTGACAGAAAGGGACGTGGAAGATACGGAGGATGTTCGGAAGCCACGGCGAGGATAACTCCGCCGTCGATTCCCTCCAGAGTCAAGGTCAGATAGAGAATCCAGGCGTATGAGCTCTCTGAAAGGTGTTGCACCATAAAGCTGCAAAAAGGCATCACAGATGATGTCGTCAGAAAGGCGATTGGCCAGCCGGCTTGCAGCATGGACTTTTGATTGGGTTACCTCATTCTTTTGACTAGCACGACTAGATACTGAACTTTGGCACAGTTCTTGCTGGAAGTCATCCAGATCTGATTTTCTTCTTTGACCAAGCTTCTCCTCGACTTCTGCAACGCGAGTCAGTTCTTGAGAGAAGAAGGCAATGTTCTCCTCTGTCTTACTCGGTCTGCGACCCGTCGGATCAATGTTACCAATCCGCAGGAGATCCTCTGTGAAGCTATCCATACTGGATCTCTTGGAGCTGCCTGAAGGAACCGTCATGGAACTCCTGGAGCTGATGCAGCCTGAACTGCTCTCTCGTCTAGGTTGGCTGAAGCTGCTGGCTATCTGGGTTGAGTCAGTAACTGCCCTGGTCACCAGGCTACTAGCAAAGCTCTCAATCTCTTGGTACCTTGACATGCTAATGTCACCATTTCCAACCCTCTGGTGTCTCGTTGAGCTGGATTCAGGTGTGATGGTGCTCAGTAGTTTCTCGGCAAACTCCTCAAGTTGTGTTGGGTCCTCTAAGCTGAAGCGCTTGGAACTGCCTGTGGATGCATTGGAAGGAGATGGAGGTGGAGTTGATGGTAAAGTGGAGTATTGCGCGAAGGGAAATCCTTGGTTCCGACCAGGAGCACTGACCTCTCTTAGAGCGTCCTTGAATGCTGAATCTGTCACATGCGCAGCAAATGCATCCAGTCCTGCAGAAACGACTGGTTTGAAGTAGGAATTTCTCGAGCCGACTTCTCCACCTTGATGCAATCTCTCCTGGACCTGCTTCATGACTCCTCCGACTATTCTCTCTGCTACTTTATTGACATCAGTCTGCTCTGTACTTTGAGAATCTAGCCCTCTCTTGTCTCCATCCCCATCCTTGCACATCTTTTGCACTGCCCCTGCTACGACATTTGACACGTAAGTTTCAACAGTCATGCCAACTCGTTCAGAGCCCACGCTGGATAGACTACCAACGCTTCTAGTACCACTGGCGCTGAAGTCACTGTCCATATCAATCCGGACAAAGCTGTCTGACTTTGACGATGACCATGTTGATATCATGCTGTAACCTTCTAAACTGGGCCCCGGGGTGCTGCAAGTTTCCGAAACGCACTTTCCTGCAATCTCTGCCAACGCCTCCTTTATGACACCACCCACGATGTCGTCAATGATTGCACTAAGGTTTGGAGTGATAGCATCACCGCTAGCAACAGGATAGCGGTGAGAGCCATTCCATATGATCTGGTCGTTAGACCTCCTACAGCTCATCTGGGAGCGGATGGTCTCATCTAGGAGCTTATCCGCAGCACTATCTGGTAAGTCATCCCCCGAAGGCCCATTGTGACGTCTAGGTGACTCTCTTCTCTTCGATGTGGATCTCTTTGAAGCATGGACGTATCCCTCCCGCACCACATTGCCAGCAATCGTCGAAGCCAAGTTGCTTAATCCCCCATTCCGGCTTCCGAAACGGCTTTCGCCCTTGTCAGTGATATCAGATTCTAGGGAAGGATCACTCTGAGTTGCTTGGTCACGCTTGCCTTGACAGTAGTCTTTTACTGCTATGTCGGTGATAGCTCTGCTAAGGGAGTTGCTGTAATCTAGGATTGTAGAGATGCTAGGTGTTGCAGATCCTACAAAGGGAAAGAAGATAAGATGATAAAACAAATATTCACCTGTTATTTAAACATATTTATAGCAATGGATATACATTTAACAGTCAAGTAGACGAAAATATCTATTACAATAAAGTCTTGAGAAAATCAAAATACTGTCATGGGCCTTATTGCAAGCACTGAAGAATTGTTTTGCTACAAGTATACATGTATATTACATGTATATTACAAGTATATTACCAGTAAAAATTGTACAGTGATACCATACTTTGTTTAGGCCTATATTAACATTTGCAATGTTATAAAATATAAACTCCTAAAAAGAAATATGGAGTTTACAGACATATGGAAACTTTATTATATATATATATATATGGAAACTTTATTACATTAATATTGAGTAATAACACTGAAAATAGTATTTTAGTGTCAAATGAATGACACACCATTTGATGTTATTCCACAGCTGGGTGATTTCCTTTTAAATATACAAAGACATAACATTAAAAGCTGCACAATCTGTTTGTGATCTATTTTAGCCTTGTTGTTAAATTGTGCACCTGCAGGGATACAATTGAGGTGTCAGCCCGAAGAAAGTGAAATCGATAAAAACCAAATAGTTTGTTTGACAGTGCTATGTTTCATTAAAGAATTTCATAGAGTGAGGCATGACTCTCAGCACGACTGGTGACCTTTATATGCATGCAATGAGAACCCCTAAGTCCTGGAGCAGACAATTGAGAAAGGGTCACCAGTCATACAATAGATTTTTGCATAACAAACAGCCCTATGAAACACAACCCAAGAATGTATGGCTCATACTTTTGAGGATTCAACTAACCAAACTTATCAAAACAGGAGACAAAAAACTGAAAGTCTTCAACTCACTAGGGTGACTTTCCAGGCCCTCAGACGCTGTCTCAAAATCTCCTTCAGTCGACATCTGCGACTGGTCCATGGCATCAAGATACACGCTCTCGCTGAACTCAGTCCCTAAAGCCATCTCAGTCTGCAGGAAACCCACGTAAGCCTTGTTGAGCTCTCGCAGCAGAAGGGGGTCTTTGTACTGGTCGTTTCCAGGCTGGCAGGTGGCGTCGATTGCTACCAAGGAAGTTTTGATGTCATCACGACTCGTCACCTGTAGATTAAAGGGATCATTCAAATTGCACTGTTATAATCATGATATGATAAAAAATCCATCATTAATAAAGAGTAGTTGGAGAGTAGGGGTATCAGAAATCATGCCCAACAACATTGTGATTTTCAAACTTGGCTATTAGAGCAGCTAGATTTAGCACCTAAAGCCCCTCGAACGCTTTCCAACCACTTTACGATCCAATTTTGGAAATAAATTGTAGTACAATTTCTGGTACTATGATTGTTATGACTTATTATGATGATATGAAAATGTAAGACATTTTGGTTATTCGTTGTTTTCTTTCTATTGAGCAATAATCTGGCACACTCAGGGAGTTTTCTGACCTGACTGAGCATCAAGCGGACCGTGTTAGCAAGTCTGACAGCGAAACATTGGCTTCCTTAGTAAACAAGCTGCTACGTGGTAAGTTCAAAGAAGTCACCATGACAGAAAAGACAGTGGAATTATACATAAACATGTGAAATACAGCCTGTGGCGGTGTTCCACAGAGTTAAGAAAGAGATTATGAATGACTTTAAGACTACTGGTATCGGTTCTTGTAATATGTGATATCAGTGATAAGTTCTTGTAATATCATCAAACATTTTTTAAGCGCATGAACCAGTCATTCTCAAAGTCGTTTTTAAAGTCTTTCCTATGTTGGTGAAACATAATTCCCATCGTTCTTTGCCTATTTATACCCTCTGATTTAATATGGTGCGAATTGTGTAAATATGGCTGTAATGATGTAAGTTTACATGTCCGTTTGAATGTTTCTATGTATGTGTGTGTGCATGCCTTTATGTTTGTGTGTACATGTATGTATCTGATTTTATCTGCGTTTCATACTCCCATTTTCTTTTTATCTCTCACCATTTTTATATTTTATATGTCTTTTTATAATGTTGTACTATTCAAATTCTTCTCTGTAAATTGAAATCACAATTCAGGTTTTAGTTGCAACATTATTTTTTTAAATTGATAAGCCATTTATCTATCTTTTTATCTATCTATCTATCTATAATTTATAAAGGATAACAAATTATACGCCTAACCTGGGCACTGTCCCTGTAATCTCCTCCAAATCTCAGCCCCCATCCATATCCTGTGTACGACGAGAACTGCTCAAAGCCACTGATTGAGAGAGCTTCGTTCTCCTCCATACTCTCCATGAAGATGAGACTAACAAGAAGCTCCGGGCAGACGGAGAAACGGATCTCCTCCTGAACACAACCGGACCCAAGCGCACCTCCACCGATGTACTCGTTGGCAAAGTCAACCTGCGAACGGCGAGCAGAATAAGAAATGAAGATCAGAATACATATAGTCGCAAACAAGCATATCACTCAGATGAAAATCTTAAAATATACTATCAGGGAATTTGAATTATCTATTCATTTATTGGCTTGTCTTTCCCAAGATGCCCAAAATCAAATTAGTTGGCTCCATGAAGATGAGACTAACAAGAAGCTCCGGGCAGACAGAGAAACGGATCTCCTCCTGGACACAACCAGACCCAAGCACACCTCCACCAATGTAATCATTGGCAAAGTCAACCTGCAAACGGCAAGCAGAATAAGAAATGAAGATTAGAATACATATTGTCGCTAACAAGCACATCACCCAAACGAAACTCTTCAAGATACTATCAGGTAATTTGAATTATCTATTCATTTATTGGTTTGTCTTTCCAAAAATGCCCAAAATGAAATTAGTTGGCTCCATGGTATGAGGCTGATGAGAAGCTCCGGGTGGATAGAGAAACGGATCTCCTCCTGCACACAACCAGACCCTAGGACACCACGACTGATGTACTCATTGGCAAACTCAACCTGCAAACGGCGAGCAGAATAAGAAATGAAGATTAGAATAAATATTGTCGCAAACAAGCATATCACCCAGATAAAAATCTTCAAAGATGCTCTCAGGGAATCTGAATTATCTATATTGGCTGGTCTTTCCCAAGATGCCTACATTAAATTGGTCAACTACATGTACATGGTATTTCTGGTGTAGATCGCAACTAGACTTAATAATCTGCTCAATAATTCTATGTTATTATTATAATTAATATCATTAACATTTATTATTCTTTCTTTATGTCTCTGACTTCCGACCAATACTGTTTACATTTCAAAAGATAAAATTATTGCACTATGCTTGTTTTTCCGTAAGAGTATACAGGATATAACACTGTTTTGGTTCCATACTCCACTCCTGAAATAGATAACCTGAACAGTAATATTTCCTGTGAACAAGCAGGAAGTTACTAATAACACATAAAAATATTATAACAGAGACATGAGCAAGATATTTGAAATACTTTTACAAAAGAAGCCACAATCCAACAGCAAGGAAAAGAGTAAAGACTCTCTGGTTTTGAATATTCCCAGGGTTTGTTCTAATAAAGATGAATGTAGCTTTGACATGGAATGGCCTGTCACATGAACTTCGGTCATAAAACTCTCTTGAAGTGTTCAGGCGGAAGCTAAAGACATCGTTGTTTACAAAGTAACATCTGACTTTGAGCTTAGAAGATGCTAAAATAATGAGAAGCGCATAGAGCAGTTCACCTGATTACGCACTATGTACATGTAAATGCTAGTCTATCATTATGAATATTCCTGTGACATCAAAAAGGTGTTTAGTTTTCAGAAATATAATACCTGTAGTGTGCTACTACCAGCTTCTTCTATAAGCCCTTCAGGACGGACCACAAGAGGACAGAGTTGAAGACGGCTATCCTTCCAAGTCTCCAACATCGGCATCTCGTCACGAGCCAACACCTAATGGAAGATAAAAAGCATAATACAGTGAATAGCGGCAATGCATCTATAAAAATCATGAGCCCTTCAGTGGCCATCCCTTGGGGACATACATGTAGTTTAAGCATTTTTTTTTCTAAGTCTGTAACATTCGAAAGAATAATATGAAAATGTAATTAGTAGCCTCATTTTTGTACCTGTACTGTATTTTTCACTTAGGCTACGCTTTTCAAGAATGTGGTGAGGGCACGATAGACTCTCTCTATATCACCATCACAATTATTATCAACATCTTCCTTCCCATCATCAACATCACTCTCACTCTCATTATCATCATCATCACCATCATTTTCCTCTTAATCATCCTCATGATCATCATTATAATCAATACACCATCATTATATTCATACACTATCATCACTATATTCATTATGTCTTGCGAAACCTGATAATATCGTCAACATCGCCATCATCATCATCATCATCACACCCATCACCATCATCAGCATCATCATTATCATCACCATCGTCGTCATCATCATCATCATCATCACCATCATCATCATCATCATCATCACTATTAACATCACAATCACCACCATTTTTATCATCATCATCATCACCATCATCGTCATCACTATCACTATCATCATCATCCCCATCATCATTACCATCATCATCACAATCATCAGCATCATCATCACCATCATCATCATTATCCTCATTATCACCATCTTCATCATCATCACCATCATCATCACCAACATCACCATCATCAGCATTATCATCATCATCATCATTACCATCATCGCCATCATCAGCATCACCATCATCATCAATATCATCATCATCACCATCATCATCCCCATCATCACCATCATCATCCCCATCATCACCATCACCACCACCATCATCATCATCCTCCTCATCATCATGACCATCATCATCAATGCTAACTAACACATCATCATCACCATCATTACCATCATCCTCATCCTTCAAAAAACCAACCTTTCTAGTGAAGGTGATAGTCCCGGGTGGCCGAATAGATTCATATTCCGTTGCCAAACCATTATTATCCTCTTCATCATCCTCCTCATCATCATTACCATCATCATCACCACCACCACACCTAACATCACCATCATCACTGCCATCATCCTCCTTCGGAAACCAACCTTTCTAGTGAAGGTGATAGTCCCGGGTGGTCCAATAGTTTCATACTCCCTTACAAAACCCTCATTTTCCTCTTCATCATCCTCCTCATCATCATTACAATCATCATCAATGCTAACTATCACATCATCATCATCATCATCACTGCCATCACTATCATCATCTTCACCATCATTACCACCATCAAAATCATCATTACCAATAAAAGTAGTAATCATCATCCTCATTATCACCATCACCATCATAATCATTACCAACACTATCATCATCATCATCATCATCACAATCATCACTATCACCATTATCAACACTCTCATCATCATCACCACCATCATCATCATCACCATCATCATCACCATCATCATCATCATCATCATCATCCCCATCATCATCACTATCATCATCATCATCATTACCATCATCATTACCATCATCATCACCATCATCAGCATCATCAGCATCATCAGCAGCAGCATCATCATCAGCATCACCATCAACATCACCATCATCAGCATTATCATCATCATCATCATCATCGTTACCATTATCACCATTACCATCTTAACCATCATCACCATCACCATCATCATCATCATCATCATCATCATCATCATCATCATCATCAGACATTATCATCATCATCATTATTATCATCATCATCATCATCATCATCATCACCATCACCATCATCACCATCATCATCCCCATCATTACCACCATTATCATCATCATTACCACCATTATCATCATCATCACCATCACCATCACCATCATCACCATCATCATCCCCATCATCACCACCATCATCATCATCATCATCATCATCATCATCACTATAATCATCATCACCACCACCACCACCACCACCACCACCTAACATCACCATCATCACTGCCATTATCCTCCTTCAGAAACCAACCTTTCTAGTGAAGGTGATAGACCCGGGTGGTCCAATAGATTCATAATCCCGAGCCAGACGGTTGAAATAGTTCAGGACACACCGTAGCTTAGCAGTCTGCGAATCTTCTTCTTTGGTCCTGTAAAATCAGCAGAATTCAGCAACACAATGATATGGCACCATTATCAATTACAGTCAAATCTCGCTGTAACGAGATCCTTGGAACCAGACAAATTGCCTCTTTATAATAAAAAGTTGTTATATCAGGGTTAAAATACAATAGAATAGAAGGAGATGGGACCAATAAAATCACCTTGTTATAATAAGAGCTTGTTATATCAATGCTCTTTATAATGAGGTTAGACTGTATTAGCGAGAGTGAAATTTCCTTTTACAGTGGGTATCATTCAAATTTGAATATTTATGACAGAAGAAGAGAGAAAGAGAGACCAACCTTTAGTGTCACTATCCAACAAACAGTCAGTATGTGACTGTCCAAATCGGATTTATTTCAGGAACATGCCATGACCCCCCATTCATACAGCATTGTCAGAAGCCTAGTTATCGGATTCATTTGGAAAAATTTATTTTCTATTGTTCAATTTGACACTCATATTATATTCTGCGATAGAAAATTTAATTTCTTCAGTGATGTGGATTTATCTTTTATATCCATACAATCCTTAGAAATTATGATATTATATGAAGCAGAAAATTGGGCTGTTGTGATAAATACTTTATGGACTAGTTTACTTCAAACATCCTAAGTGCTAACCACAATAATATTCCACTGCTCTATTAAATATCAAGGAATAATTTTCCTAGCATTGCATCGCAATTTGCTTCACATTTTAGCATGATTGCTAGACAAATTTTTTTTTGGTTGGCAGCTTTTTCACATAGAAGTTCATGGTAAAGTGTTGAAAATGCTTCCTCAATTCCTAAAACTGCTAATTCAAATCTGAAACTAAAATTATTCCCTAAATATGGCAAACTGTTAAATGACTCGTATTGGTGAAAGTGGCCCCATCGACTTACATATCCAGAACTGCAAAGAAGCTGGCAAAATGAGTGCAGTTGAGGGCGAGGTCGCATAATGATGATGAGGAGGATGGGGCTGGCAGTGTGCAGAGAAACAGATGGGCCATCAGACTTGCAACGAACCTCCGAGGAAGTCGAACTTCTCCTCCTAGAATGGCAAAAAGGAAGAGAGAAAGATGGTAAGAATGGTGGGATGGTATTCAAAATCAAAATCATGACAACGAACATAACAACGGGAGAATGAGTAGAATTAAGGGAGAATTTGCAGAAACAGGAATTTGAATGTTTTAAATTTGTTTTTATACATTGCAAATATAATAGACTTGATCTATTGACAATTGTCATGTGATTTTAACAATAAAACGGCAATTGAATTGAAAATGATAGCGTGGGCAGTGTGCAGAGAAACAGATGGGCCATCAGACTAGCTACAAACCTCCGAGGGAGGCAAACTTCTCCTCCTAGAATGAATAAAAAGGAGAAAGATAGGAAGAATGGTAGAAGAGAATTCTATAGATGCAACAAAAAAAAATCATGACAAAGAAAATAAACATGGGAGAATGAGTAGAATTGAGGAAAAGTTTTTATCCATTGTAAATATGACAGAATTGGTCCTTTGACTATTGTCATGTGATTTTAAAAATAAAACAGAAATTAAGTTGGATTGACTTGAATTGAAAATGAAGATGGTGGTGTCCACAAACAGCATGTAGAGAAACAGATGGCCATCAGACTCGAAACAAACCTCCGCGAGAGGCGAACTTCTCCTCCTACAGTGGAAAAAAGAGATAAAGATAGTTTTCTAAAGAGGCAGAAACTATACATTTTGTGTGCACCTGTTCATTTTTTTCCGTTTTAAAGGGGAAGGAAACTCGCACCTCATGATCTCACGCTTTTGAAAGGCATTTGTGGAATATTGTTCACTCATACACAAACGTCCCTCATGCCTCAGCCTATTTCCATGACAAACCGAAAGAACATGTATGAAGCTGACCAAAGTTAAACCAGCCCAGTGCTTTGGATTTTAAGGAATTCCTGAGCTCTAGTCTCACAAGGGGCATTTGTGATCAATTCTACATGTACTTGTCCAAATGTATTAAGTAACATTATAATGTAGGTAATCATTCTGAAATAAAACATCTAGACTACACACGAAGTCCAGCTATGTAGCGAAAATACTTTAAAAGCTTCTGTTTCCAGAACTACATTTTTTGCTCCAGTTCTGATCAAAATACCCTCTTTATGTCTAAAAAAAGCCATGATTCCCCCAC
>BQKZ01005408.1:17263-30268 GCA_036244855.1 Temnopleurus reevesii | reverse complement strand
CATTAGTATAATCATTTCTAACAAAAATATCAATTTTCCATGACATTTCAGCCCACCAAACCCTTTAAAAGTGCTCCACACATGCATTCAAGTGTACAAAACATAAAAAACAACATGTGGGGATAGCTCGGAAACTTGACCTGATTGAGCAAAACCAATGTGATATTTGGATTCAGCACCTCAGATTTACCATAAATCAGCTGAAAAATCACAGACAACAAATTTGCTGTTGACCAGTGCTATCAATTAAGCACAAAGATTGGTCATGATAGGCACATTTATAGTTATTCCAATAATAATTCTTCTATTCGGGCCTCAAATTAATGGACCGTGCGTTCAAAATTCAAAACAGCCGTTAACCCCTCGTTGACCAATAGCGCAAGAGCTAGTCTCTCTCAGTGCGTATTCCGCATGGTGTGGCAGTGTATTGAAGTGCGCATACCGTTGGTGTCAAGATGAATTATGATAGAATAGATTTTTATTTGCATTAAATATTCTGGACTTCATTCGACCAAAATACTTCATAGAGGTTATTATTTTGGCATATCCCAGGTACACAACAAGTTGTAAGCATAACCGTAATGTGTGCAAATGTAGTTTTCTACCTTTAAGGGAAAAACATGTACATTCTAGTCATATAATGAGATGAAATTCAGAGGATTGTTTTTAAATTGATAATATGGACAGACTTTTCAATTTAATCATAAACAAGTTGATTTTCAACAGCACCCATGCTGAAAGTAGTTTTCTCCAAAGGAGTCACATACTCAGAATTTTCAAGACGAATCTAAATGCAACATAACAGCTATTCCCTCCTAACTGAAAGTAGCATAAATCTTAAATGGGGAAGTAACATCGTTTACAGGCACTGGCTACAAACTATAAGGCTAGCTTGTGTGTATAACCAGCTTAATCTCATGTTTCATGGCACACATTGAGAAGAAAAAAATGTCACTTTTCAAAAGTCATAAGGTTTTTCTACGAGTATGAGTACCATGTACCAAGAAGTATGAAGATGGTTTTTAAGTTCAATGAACTTAAAATTTTTACTTCAATGCCAACCTTCTGATTCCCACTAATAAATAGAATGGCCTCATCACACACAATTTTGAAGCAGTAAGCTATAATCCTTGATCAATAATAATAATAATAACACACAACATTTATATAGCGCTTAATATGAAGTGTTTCTAAGCGCTCTGTGCATTATTATCCGATTATAGCATGGCTACTATTCGGCGCTTACTGCATTCAAGGAATTTCTTCCTACCGGTATCCATTCACCTCACCTGGGTTAAGTGCAGCACAATGTGGATAAATTTCTTGCTGAAGGAAATTGACGCCATGCGTCAAAATTTTGTTTGGCAGATGGGTTCTGGAGTCACTGGACCCAGTAAATGAACAATAAAAGTAAATTATAAAAGCTTGAACGAATTTGATTTTTCTATTTTAAAGCTATGATTACTTATCATCATTATTTATCAGACAGCATTTTTCCTCTTGTGAGGCTTAGCGATTCTTGCTCCATGATTTCCAGATATCATGCCCTTTTTTCAGTTTTAGTTTCTCAATTTCACATTTAATCCTAGTCATGGGGAACCTTGGGTTTGCAAATTTGGCAACATTTTTTGTCATAGTTATCACATCCGCTGTTCATTTATATTTCTTTAAAAAGAATATGCATAAGTATAGAATTCCAAACCAAAGAATTAGATCCGATGTAAACATTTGAAACATGTAAACAGCAGGAAAAAAAATCTACAAAAGCCGAAATATTCATTTTATGACGACAGGCTTCTACAGAAGCCCTGATTACAACAGTGTCTGTAATTTCATCTGCAAAACACCAAATCTTATTCAATCATTTCAAGAACAAAACTTTAATGAGGAAAGTCAGGGCTCTCTCAGACAAATTCACTGAAAGCCCTACATATATTGAGATAAGATGTAATATGACTTCAGATAAGAGAACTCTTTACTTTCCCAGATATCCGTGACGTACGCTCATCACAGGCAGGATAAATGCAGAGCATTGGCCCGCACCAAAACGGTTAATCATTTTGTATAACATGAGATACATGCATGATGCCTATTATCATCTATCATTGATTTTCTTGACCGATATTGGCTTGGTGCAGTAGGGGCACTCTCCATAGAGAATATTGAATCCAACTCCACTGATTGATTGATAGCTGGATGGCAATGCTCGCAACCACTGAAAATAAAAGGAGAAAAGTAATTTGATAAAGTTCACAATTAACATCAAGAACTGGGGCCAATTGCTCAAAACAGTCTTACATCTCTAACTACACTTTGCTTACTAATTAACTTCTTGTGCCACCCTCTGAACATAGATGTATCAACGTTTGTCTCTATGTCAAGAGAGTGGCACAAGAAGCTAAGTCCTCTTTGCCAGAGGAGGATAGCAAAGACCATTTCGAGTAACTGGCCCCAGATTACCTGTGACAGTTTGGCTTTTTAGGTTCCAACAACTTAATAAACTATACGGAAATTACTTTAGTTTCCCGATTTTGCGATCACCTAATATCAATTAGTGAAAGAGTGAAGAAGGTGTCAGACCCTAGACACTATTAAACTATCACAGTTCTGATGCAAGTTCTGAGCTACAAATGAAGCCCTTGGGAGAATAGGCGGGGTTTCTCATGGATGCAAATTCTATGTGTTCTCTGAACACACAGGTTGCTTCTGACAGCCCAATTGCTTGCCCGAGGCCTGGCCAACCTAGCAATATATGCAAACTGAATTCCAAGTATTGTAGTTCAATCTTTACTAACAAATTCAAGGAATACCACGCAACTATGCTCACTTGCAAGAAACTCACATAAATTTGAATCTATTAGTAAATCGGCCTATCACAGAGTGTATTGATTCATTTGTATATCTAGTACTAGTGTAACCGGGGGTGTTGTTCAAAAGTTGCAATTGATCGTAAATCAACTGCAAATCAGTTGCAAATTATAAAGCTAAAAACAAGACGCACACGAAACAATGATTTTTATTAGCGTGTTCCGATCAACTACAACTTGCGACTTTTGAACAACACGCCCTAAGTGTGATTATTTTATCATCTCTCAATTACTTTCTTGGCTGATATTGGTTTGGTGCAGTACGGGCACTATCAAAATTTAGTTTTCCAAAAAGGAAGTTACTGCCTCAGCAAAAAAAATTACATCATGTGTTTCATGATATGTTGTTCGATAACATAGTCTTTCTATGGCTCGATCCTTACCTCATAAAGACAAGTTTGGTGGAATGGTTTGTTGCACTGAGGGTTATCACACACTTGGTTGGGGATGACCGAGTCAAGGCTATAAGAGTAACAGATACCGCACTCCTCTTTGAAATCCTAGAGACAGAGGGAAGAAAAAATGAGCAAGAAATGAAAGCTCTACATGCATAAACTGGATTAGTAATAGGGTAATTATTGAAAGAAGAGATGGTTTCTTAGAAATGAAGTGATAACCTTGATATGACAAACTTAACTCTTTGTGTGCTCATACAAAACCCCCGCTGTGCCACAGTGATTGCTCAGTGTGCTGCTTTTTCTGCAGCAGATTTGGGTAGTGGCGTTTAGTTGTCAGTAGCTTTTAGTGGTTGGATATTTGAAAAAATGTTGTGTACAAAAGTTGTAGAGGAATATTTTTGCTATCCACTCATATGATTTTCATTACATTTTGTTCAGTAAAACCCTCAAAATATGTTGAAATAAATGATACTACGTTTACAAGGAGTCTAAAGTTAACTTTGTCTTCTCTTTGTGTCCAAGATTCAGTCAAATGAGTGCTAAAATAAAACATTATTTTGTGTCATACTCTGCATATCCCTGTTCAACAGAGTATAAGCTTTAGAATGATACCAGATTCATCGGGTTATGCTTATGAATTGAGCTGTTTTGTAAATGAAAAGTAACAAGGAGTGACTTGTTTCACACCCCATTCAGCTTGTCTCTATTGAAATGGCACATCTTTTAGCGAGTATAGCTGCCTAAATCAATATCCTATATCCTGCTATTTCAAGGGCATACGCGGATCCAGCAACACCGAGTACAAAAGAATTAGGGGCCGCCTTTTGTGCTCACACAATACTGGCCCCCTAAATCTTTTGTATTTGTGAAGGCTAGATCCGCCCATGAAGGGGATATTATTATACCCTGATAAATAAGTTTGATCACACTCTATGCTCATTTTCATTCATATCACAATCTTCCTCTATTTTCTCTTTGCTGTTTATCTTTCGATTACTGAATTTTATGAGTTCATTTATCTCTCAAGCAATCTCTTATTTTTTTTTTAAAGCTTGGTTATTTTTCTACTTCAAATTCTTTCCAGGGTCTCTCTCTCTATCGCTAATTTTCTTCTGTTTAGCAAAACAACAACAAAAAAACTGCACCAACCAATTCATTGAAATGTATTCGGCAGCATATTTATTGTAACAAAATAGATGTAATATTCAGGTGACTGATATTACAAGGAGTGACTTGTTTCACACCCCATTCAACTTGTCTCTATTGAAATGGCACATCTTTTAGCGAGTATAGCTAAAGTTCGGGGAAGTTCGGGGAAAGTATAAGTTCCAAGGCTTCCTCTGCATTATCATGATTATAGATAGTGGGTCGGCGCCTCCTCTTCCCCGTAATTTTCAATTTTAAATTGTCAGAAATAATCACAATTTTCTCGAAATTTCGCTATGACAAGGTAGTGCTGAAAATGTCCGAATCAACGATTGTGGATGTACGCTCGCATATGAGTCTAATTGTATTGTAAGCAGCGGGCTGTACAGACCGCAATTGTATTTTTTATGCGTGCATTCTATATCTGTGCCGATCGGCGAACAAATCAAGGCAACGTACGTGCCAATCGGCGAACGAATCAATGAAAGAGTTAATATTACTATTGTTATTTTAAATTTCTGCTCACACCAACACTATGTATTACCCTTCAAAAATACACATCATTTCAAAAGTATCCACATCCCTGCATTTGTAGTGTGCGGATGTATCCTTTATAACTTTGCTAAGTTACCTCTTTACAATGGATTTCACAAAGAAAAGAAAAACTGCTGTTCCGATCTGACAAAAGGTAAACATGTATACAACATCAGCATTTCTTAATTTAAGATGGGCAGGAATTGGAATTCATTTTGATCTGGATCTCATATGCATTTTGAAGTGCAGATTGTGATTGTGAGTGCGATGTTTTCTACATGTTAAAAATGTCCATGCAACAACGCACTGTGGGCAGAAAAGACGAAGGAATTTGACAAAGTAAACAACTTTTATTGAATCATTCACAACTGCTAGAAGCACACTTATTGAACTTCCTTCCCTCTTACTCTGTGGATAAATGTTGAAAAGGTGTTATACCTGATCAGTGAATGCACAGGAAAGCTACAATCTTTTGACTGTGAAGACTTATGGGAGTTGTTTACTTTGCCAAATTCCTTTGTCCTTTCTTCAACTTTCTTTATCTCTGGGGAATCAACATTAAATTACTTCCAACATTCTAACAACATTTCATAAAAGTATTAACCTACCTGAATTTGAGATTCTGCTGGTTTGGGGAATTCTACTTGCAGAACGTTCCGTAGGTTTGCCAGGAGAGATGCTTGGCTGTCCCACGTATGCAGGTTGGCGTTCAAGCGCTCTCGCACAGGGTTGATTACTGGAGACAAACAAGGCAGATTAAAAAGTATGATAATATATACTGCTCCTTCAAATCATTAAAATACACAAAGGTTGATGCTCACGTTATGCTGATCATTAGCTCCATAGTGTTCATCTGTAATTCTTTTCTAAATATGAATGCAAATTGGCTTAAATTTGCAAACCTAATCAACCTCAAGTGCAATGCACATTAGTTTCTGAAATAGCTTGCTCTAAAAACTAACATTCCCCCAACAAAGAAAAATAATAATATTAAATAAAATGGAGAAAATATATATTTCTATCTTTAAGTGTATCATATATTGCTTGCTTACATGTTTATATGTATCCAAAATATGTAGCTATATCTCATCAATCATCAACATTTCATATTCACAGTCTAATTTTGGGACACAACTGGAAAATCTTTAGTAGCATTCATCCAACCCAAATACACACCCAGTAATCTGAAGAAAAAAATCCACAAGAGCAATATTCCAATTGTACTGAATCATTCAATGTATGTCAATATTCCAAATATATTCTAGCAATTGACTATTCAACTCTTAACCTGCTGCATTATGTAACCCGAGACTGCAAGATTTCTTGAATGTGTGACTGCAGTTGATAAATACAAGTAAAGCGTTGGAGTGGCAAGCCATGGACTGCATTTTTTCCACAGAGGGCTAAATAGTATTTGGGAAGTGGTGTCATAATTGTTCAACTTTCGGGTAGTTCAAATTGGTATTCATGTAATTGAATCTTCTTTCCAGCACAGAAAAAAGCAAAAACTATCTGTACTTACCACTATCAGCTCCCAAGAACCGACACTGAGGCAGCATACGAGGATGAAGAGGATCAACAACTATCTGGATTGAGAAATTATTTCCTGTGGACATGAAAATAAAGGAGTAGCGGATATATTTTGGAATACATTGTACGTTAATGATAATAATTTTACACACATCACAATTGAGTACTTTTGTCATACTCATAGAGTTTTTGTCATCATTATCATGACCACCAACTTGCGTATGGAATAAACTGAAATTTGGGCTACGTTTTTATTTTTGAATATTTTTGAATTCCGCCCCCCCCCCCCTCAACATTTTTCAAAATATCTCCCGAACACGCAAATTTTTTGTCGCGACGTGTCATGACTTTTTTCTTTCAAGTATCGCGCAACTTTTGAGACCAAATTTGCCGCGCCCGCGCGTACCGTTTTCGTGCCACGCCCATTTGAAAAATATTCGTCAACCCCAAAATTGCTCAAAAACGTGATTTTGTGTACAAAGTCAATGCAAATTGTGTTTTCACTAAAATATCATAAAAACTTGAATATTTTGAGTTTTAATGGCTCAAATTAATTTATTTTTGCAGCATTATGCCTCAAATAATGTCTGCAACAAATATCAGTCAAAAAACAACAAAAACAGAAGGTAAAAAAACAAGGAAATACATAAGAAATTCGTAAAACAATGAAATACATAAGAAATCAATTTCAATAATGAAATTTTTTTTCAACAAATTTGTGGAGAATGCTAAAAGGAATATTTTCAAAAAGAAATCAGCTCAATTGGAGATTTAATTAGTGGTTAAGAGCCCAAAACTTATTTTATGCATAAATTAGCATATTTAATTATTTCAACATTTTTTTTGAAAAAGTAGCCATACATTCTGGTAGAGTACACCGCAAGCATCATACGTGCCAATTTTCGTCGCGATCGCGCGTTCTACGGCCGAGATCTGATGGGGGGGCGGAACCCCCCCCCCCCCGGCTGTGGCATTGCTCAAAAAGCCCGGCCTGATTAGGGTTAATAAGGAAGTGCTAAGACTGAGCAACTGCATGCATATCTACACCATCATCACCATCACCACCACCATCAACATCATCATCACAGCCAACACCACCATTGTCAGTACTATCGACACAAAAATCGTTGTTGACATCAACCCCATCATCATCATCATCATCATCATTATCATCACCATCATCAACATCATCATCATTACCATCACCATCATCATTATTGTCATCATCATCACCACCATCATCGTCATCACCCCCACAACCACCACCACTATCACCTTAACCACCAGTACCTTCATCACTATCATCATCATCATCATCATAACCAACACCAACACCACTACAACCACCCCCACCACTACAACCACCCCCACCATCACCATCATCTTCACCATCATCATCATCATCATCGTCATCATCACCAACATCACCATCATAATTACCACCACCACCATCACCATTGCATCATCATCATCATCATCATCAATGCCAATCACAACCCAACCATCATTGACCTCTGCTCACCTAAAGCTATTCTCCTGCTTGCATCCATAGGACCCGGTTTCTCTGGCTCAAGCACCCAAGTATTTTGATCAATCTCCACCATCTCATTCCAGAATGGTCTGTACTTCTTCAGGAATGACTCAAACTGACTCATCACATCATCAAGTGACAGCTGCAAGTAGTCAAAGAATATTTTTTGTTTAATTAATACAGGGACGAAAGTTAATTACATATTATTTTCTCTTTCCAAAATTTAAAATAAAAATATACAAGTTTTCATAAGAAATATATTTGAAATAACATAAATAAAGCAGAGTTGTGTCTCATAGAGCTTTTTGTAAGGTTATGCACGACGGATGACCCTTTTACAGGTGCCACCTCAGCCATATGGGTTGCATCGAGTGTACAAAGATTACCTGTCATACACATCATCATGAATACCTATACAAACAACTTTATGAAGCAACACACAGGCCTGATAATTATTTTGATGTTGCATTCCCATTTTCCAAACTCATATCATCTTCTCTTGTATAGTGGTACATTTGGCAGTTTCTAATTCAAGATATGACAGTTTTGATCCAATAATGATTTAATCGTGAAGAATGTGTTTCCTCAAAAGCAGATACATTTGCAGAGTGAAGATGATAAAGAATAAATCAGCTGCAAATTGAAATCACATTTTAATAAGAAATCAAGATTTTTCTTAAATTCCCTGCTCTTCTAACTTTCATTGTGCTTACCTTGGGTGTCCAATGCAGTTGAAATTCATCTTGAGAGCTGGAAGTAGCGGTTGACGACTTCCCTGTGTGCTACAAAGAGAGTAAATTTTCAATCAAAAATTGAATGACAACTTGATATGAAAATTGTCTAATATTTATCTTATTTATCCTTAAAGGGAAACCAACCCCTGGGATTATTGTGCTCTCATTGAATGAAGAAAAATCAAATGAACAAACTGTGAAAATTTGAGCAAAATCGGACAACCCGTTCAAAAGTCATGACTTTTCAAAGTCACAGAGATATGGCGATCCCTACCGCTCATGGGGATCTGTGCGATCGGCAAATTCAACTGAATCCGTGACGTCATGTCGGACAACTCCTCATTCACTCTGTATACAAATTTTCACAGTTTCTCCTTTTTTCGGTAAAGTCAATAAAATGCCAATTTTCGATTGGGGTATAGCATTTCTGTATTGAATCTGCATGTATTTTGAGAAGAATGATGTGGCAACCATACTCTAAATTTTACATTAATCCATTTTTAAAAATTCTATTTGTACAAAGTGAATGAGAAGTTGTCTGACATGACATCACAGATTCCATCGAACTTGCCGTTCGCACGGATCCCCATCAGCGATGGGGATCGTCATATTTCAGTGACTTTGAAAATTCATAAGTTTTGAACGGGTTGTTCGATTTTGCTCAAATTTTCAGTTTGTTCATCTGATTTTTCTTCATTCAACGAGAGCACGATAATTCCAAAGGCTGGTTCCCCTTTAAAGGCAATATTCAGCAGTGTCAAATCATCCCAAAATGTGTTTAAATGTGTGAGATCCTCATGATGTCAATGTAACTAAATAGTACCTGAAAATACAAAATAATCAGCAGAACGATCATGCTCTACTTGCAAAAGGTCCCTGCAGTAGTTTATATGCACATGGTGCATTCCATAGAGAGGTAAACGTGCAGCTGCACATTTTGTACAGATCCCATGGATCTTGAAATATGCAGGACCAAAAAAATTATAAAAATTCAGGTGATTCCTGTTATGTTAAAGAAAAAGGCTTGATATTATGAATATACCACTACCTGAAAAGGCAAATTTCGTTTTGATTCTCAGTAATGTTTGCTTTACCATTAAAGAATATGAGTCCCTGATACTAGTTTGCTTAGAGGAAAGGCTTCAAACATGTGAAACATAAAAAAAAAAATACAACCCTTGAAATACTCTATTGTGACGATCTTTAATTTGGCAACTTTGTCAAATATGTTTGCAATATGTTTGGACACTGTTTTCCATTTAGTGTATGTTTCAATATTTATGAAATTTGTTCTTCTAAATAGGTTACTTCCAGCTATCAACAGAACTTACAAATTATTACATTTAAAGAAGTGGGGGTACACCGACAGCTCTGCAGAGTGTGAGTGCTGGCAGGGCAGTCAGGCTACATGTATGCCCCATCTTCTGAGCTGCAATATAATGCTACAACTTGATACAGAGAGGGACCTGGCTGTGGTGAATGACATATTGCTCTTGCATGTGCTAGGCATAATACCGGTAAATAATGGTTGCATGATAACACAGATGCTGATTTTATACATATTTCACTCACCTCAGAATTTACCTTTACAACCACGTTGTGGGTTTTATCTGCGGAGTAATTGCACGTCAGTTCAAACTCATTCAAATCAGTACCAAGTTTTGTAACCCTGCGAAAGGAATAATATAGATAAATGGTAAAAATTTACTGCATATCTTTAAATTCTTACATTGCATCTAGCAAAATTGTTGTGAAGGTGGGGGGGATTGAAATGTCAAAGGTTTCATTAAAGAGGATCAATCTAAACAAGACAACAATAATTATGTTGACACTGTATAATGAAGAGTTTTAATAATTTACTGATAATCTACTATAAGCCCCGCTCACATAGGACCCCGGAAGCAACACGATTCACCCCGACTCATTGTTCTGAGGCAGTTAACTATGAATTAACAAAGAGTCGGGGTGAATCGTGTTGCTTCCGGGGTCCTATGTGACCGGGGCTTTAGGCTTATAAAGTGAGATAGATGTAATCTAATTTGTTTTCTAAAATCATGACCCATAGCAGAGTCTTTATCAGATTCATGTACATGACATGTTATATCGACATTGATTAAATCTCTCGTTGACAAATGATGGAACTACATCTAAAGCGAATGTTGCTTGAAAGTTGCAATCAATTGCAAATCAATTGCAAGCTGAAATGTGCATTTTCATTGACCACAGTTTGTGTTTCTAACAACGTGTGTGTGTGGGATTTCGATTGGCTGGTGCCTATCAACAGAAACTTGCTATGGATTAAAACCTTTTTTAGCAATATCCCGAAGGCTCATTAACATTTCCCAACCTAGCTTGTCAACCTCTTCAACCAGTCTCTAGTAAAGCAGTGAATCATCCACTACCCGATGAGATGGGGTACCGGTCTCTCTGCCCTTGATGTTATTAAACAGACTGTAAACTTTATGAATGGTCATGGTTTGGCCAAATGGGGTGTTGCTAGAAAATTGCAATCAACTGCAAACCAGTTCTAACTTGAAACACGTATTAATTCATGCATGATCCCCAAAACAAGACAATCATATAATCAACTCCAACATGCATTTGATTGCAACTTTCTAGCAAAGCTCCCAAAGATTAACTCACATTTCCCAGCCTAGCTTGTCGACCTCTTCAACCAGTCTCTGGTAAAGCAGTGTATCATCGACTACCTGATGAGATAAGGTACCCGTCTTTGTGCCCTTGTAGTTCTCAAAGAGACTGCATACTTCCTTCATGAATGCTTGAGGTTCGGCCGATGATCTCAGTCTGCTCTCCAACGTTCTTTCCACCTTGCCAAGGCGACGGGCCAACTTCCAGTCTCCCCAAACCCTGCATCAATACAAACAAATTTTATTGGTCTAGACTTCATTGTTCAAATACAAAAAAAAAATAATATTCAAAATGCTTTACTTCATTACTTCATTCATTTCTGATCCACATGTACTTGAAATCTCCCCTCCTCTTTCAAAGAGACTGATAAATATTATACAAATGTATACTTTTATGAAAGGTTCTGGTTAAAACTATGCACCCCTCAGCAAATAGTACTTTTGCAGGCACATAGGGACCATAGTTTTAATCCAGAACCTTGAATGAACACAGTATATATTTGTTTTATATACTGGATTTGTAAAAAGATAAAATAATGGATTTCAAACTTACCACTTGAACTCGCAAAAAGGCAAAAGTCATCAAATTTGAATAGTCAAACTCCGTGTGCACTGAGTTCATCGCACAGAGTTCATCGCACAGAGTTCATCGCTTGCTATTCCGGGTATCCAGGAAGAGCGCCATCTAGTGTTTAGATTAGGACAATCCGTAAATAGTCTTTTGAACTATTTACGGATCCGTAAATAGTTCTTCGATACTAAGACAGTCGGTTTATTTTTAATCATGTGACATTCATTAAACCAATCAATGAACAGAGATAAATGTATCCAGTATATAACAAGCTATATAGGATCCACAGAAATTGAGTCTTAATGTTGCAGAAAATATGTATTGAAATAGGGAAACAGTGTGAAACAAACAATCTCTATCCTACCGATCATAAAAGGAAATTACATGTATTCAAATTGTCTAATGAATTAGAATTATTCATATTAATTTATTTGAAGAGTGAGTTGTTCATTTTTAAATCTTTACTTGCTTCTGTCGACTCCAGTCACGCACACTGGCTTGCTTCTGTCGCCTCTGTTCAACAAGTTGAGCGCATGGTACTCCATACTTTCAGAAAAACCTAGCAGTATAGGGTTACGTAATGCAGCATATTAAGAGTTAAATTCTCTTTCCATATTATTATGTACAAAGTTTATTGATAGTTCTGTGTAATTGATCAATACTGGTGTGATGTTTCAAGTTGTTTATTGGTTCATTTATGTTTCTTGAATATATTGTTTTTGTTGAGCGCTAATATGACTGTCAGAGGCTTACGGACACGAACGCTAGAAGTATTTATATTCATATGAGCACAATAGTAAATAAGGAATACTAACAGTTCGTGTTCTCACCTGGCATGCTCTGTTTTACCATCTTTCGGAAGCTCGATCTGCAACTGGTATTCCTCACCCTGGAACATGAAAAATATTTGGAGAAAAAAATTCAAATCATAAGTGATTTTAAAAGTCATCTTTCAAACATGGGACAGCACGAATATCTGCGAGGTTCACAGGACACAGAATTAAAAAACAATGTATGGTGCTGTCACATTAATTCGCCCATCATAT
>BQKZ01005407.1:0-32514 GCA_036244855.1 Temnopleurus reevesii | reverse complement strand
GTTGCTTCCTTTTGATATGTCTATATCTTGGTAACTAGGGATTATTTTACCTAAATTCTTTCACTATATTATAGAGGATACCTTAAATAATTCAAATCAAGGAAAAAGTCAATTTTGATAAAATTCAGAGTTGCTTCCTTTTGTCAGAGTAGGGCAGTATTGCACTGATGTGTCTAAGAATAGAATTCACAAAGAAAGGAAATATTGTCCTGGAAACTGATTTTTTTTTTATCTTCAAAATGTTATATTTTTTTCAATAAAATCGTATGTCGTGGGCGAAGTCACCCTAGTAGTTACCGGATGAGGGCCTACTTCATTTCACGTTAAATGATATGGGTATCCTGTCTGTATCTCCTGTTATCTAGTCATGTCTCACGTGTTTCATTAGGATGATGCTTCTTGGCTAGGGAAAAAATATATAATTAGTAAGGACCATAATTTGTAATTCATATTAGACATTTCGTCCGTGTGTTCACGAGGTGACGGTAGCCAAAGTATACTGTTGCATGAAGATAAATAGATCCCGACATAGCGCCAAATCAACGGGCATCCTATCTTACTACGTGTTAATTCTATAGATGGACGCGTTTCAATGGATTTGTAACTCATTTCGTGTACGAATACCCTCTGGCTCCCGTCACTTCGTGAAACACGGACGAAATGTCGTCTACATTTTAAATCGCGTATTACAGCTTTATCCGAGCTTGGTTTCCATGATAGTTGTCGAAAGTGTGTTTCTGTATAAGAAAGCCTTTATCTATTGTAGAAAATATGACTTAGAGAGGAAGGAACGGTAATATAATTACTTAATTGGGACCCGGTCGCTTCTCCATATATTTGCGTGGCACAAGCGGGTTTTCGATATTAGAGGACGGATGTTTGTGGACGGTAGAAACGAGTGTGCATCTGGTGTGCGCAATTAATGAGGCGCACTTATCATGCATAGTGCAAATCAGATGCACACTCGTTTTCTACCGTCCGCAAGTCTCTGTCCACCAATTTCAAAAACACACTATTGTCCTATTGGAAGTTATGAATGCAGTAATTGGGAGAGTGACGAGAATGTTCTCACTTTTATGACATAATGC
Organism: Temnopleurus reevesii; assembly: GCA_036244855.1. Classification (NCBI taxonomy): domain Eukaryota; kingdom Metazoa; phylum Echinodermata; class Echinoidea; order Temnopleuroida; family Temnopleuridae; genus Temnopleurus; species Temnopleurus reevesii. Next base: position 31,426 of record BQKZ01005407.1, on the reverse strand, counting down.
TGTGTTAAGCCGTCTGCTCTCTGAAAACGCAATCAAACATGGTCTATTGATTACAACATGTCCTATCGATGTTGATGCTTTAGTGTTAGTATGAGAGTGTTGTGGGGGTGTTAGTGGGTTGGTATGAGAATTTTGAGTGGTGAAAATGTGTTTTTTTATATATTTCTTTTTTTTTTTGGGGGGGGGGGGGTTGGCGGGGTAGACCAGACTGATCTCGTTCTTCGGCTTTGCTCTACCAACGTGTTGACTGTCTAGATTTTCTACTTGGTAAACTTATATACTTGTGAAGTTTCCTTTTTTCTATTGCAGGCCCAAAATCTTTCAGTTTTTTTTATTTAATGCTACTTCGAGGTTATTGCTGCTATTTCCTGTATTTTCAACTATTGTAACTTTTTAAAATATTTTTTATGTGTACTCTGCCCTTTTTTTTATTTTTAATTTTTTTGTTTGTATCTCTGATCATGTTGAATCTCTTGTAAATATCGTAATTTGTCATTAATTTCTATGAAAATCATCATTTGTATTGTCAAAGTTTGTATGTTGTGGTTTGATTTGCAACTGCTTAACCCTTGCATTAATTCCGAAGATAGGGATTGCATAGCACAATCTTAGGCACTGCAAACAATAGAAAACGTCCAGCTGTGGAGTCGTCTAGATTTATATCGTGTATAACAGCTTTATCTGAGATTGATTTCCATGGTATCTACAAATACAGCATATCAGCATTCCAAATGTATTTTCCGGCGTCAATGTCTTCATTATACCTGCCGTAACATACATTTGCATGATTACTTACTTCAAAAAGTGGTTTTAAGCAATTCAGTATGTTATTGTATTTTAAAGGTGTAATTTTTTATATCAATATTCCATGGCTAACGTACAAATGCTTCAATTAAATAATTTAAACAGAGAAACAAAGGAAAATGAAATAAATGTTCAATTCAATTCGATTCAAACCACCTAGGCGGAAGGTTTATATGATCTTACAAATGATTTGAACAATTATTAGAATAGCCATTTTAGAAGAATCCCAATACGGGACATTTTATGTAATTTTCTAAGAAAGTAAAATTCTGAAGAGAGCATGCCGGGGAGGAATTTGTTCCGGTGTGCACGCAGAAGATACTCCCAAATACGTTCTGTTATCATCTCATCTTTACACCCGGAGGTGGTCTGATACTTCCACTATTGATCCCCGATTCACACCTTACCTTAACCTCAGGGCAACCGTCTTTCTATGACCATGAATTGAATTAGCCCCAGTCGTCCTGCAAGTGACAAGATACGCCGATATCTTTACTCAATGTCCTTGAAATACTGAAGTGACGCGTGATATGAGGAATAGATTATGTGATACGTTAGGATTTGATATGATTTATCGAACAGAAAGATGGACAAATACCAAAACGATGATTTTGGTTATCGAACTTCAAATTGGGTCAATTTACAGTTTCTTATTCTGAACGTAAACTGTTTAGGATGAAAGTATCTGTCGAACATTGCCTACATATTCAGGGTACTTCTGATTAAACTCAGATATCATCTCATCTTTACACCTGGAGGTGATCTGATACTTCCATTATTGATCCCCGACTCACACCTTACCTTAACCTAGGGCCAATCGTCTTTCTATGACCATGAATTGAATTAGCCCCAGTCGTCCTGCAAGTGACAAGATACGCCGATATATTTTCTCAGTGTACTTGAAATACTGAAGTGACGCATGATATGAGGAATAGATTATGTGATACGTTAGGATTCGATATTATTTATCGAACGAAAATATAGGAAAATACCAAACGATCATTTTTTTAAATATCGGACATCAAGTTGATCAAATTGTCGCGACTCTTTTGAAATCATGTTTTAGTAGATTTACAGTTTCTTATTTTGAACGTAAACTGTTTAGGATGAAATTATCTGTCAAATATTGCCTACATATACCTTATACGGGATACTTCGGATTGCAGTCAGGTATCATTTCATCTTTGAACCTGGAGGTGATCTGATACATCCGCTATTGATCTTCGACTCACACCTTACCTTAACCTGAGGCCAATCGTCTTTCTATGAACATGAACTGAATAAGCCCCAGTCGTCATGCAAGTGACACGATACGTCGGTATCTTGTCCCATTGTCCTTGAAATACTAAACCGACACATTATATGATGAATACATTATGTGATACGTTAGGATTTGATATACTTTTTTTTTTCGAAAAGAAAGATGAATAAATACCAAAACGATTATTTTGGTTATCGAACTTCAAGTTTTATCAATCTATCTCGACTCTTCTGAAATCATGTTTTAGGAGCTTTACAGTTTCGTATTCTGAACGTAAACTGTTTAGGATGAAATTATCTGTCAAATATTGACTACATATACGGGATACTTCCGATTGCAGTCAGATATCATCTCATCTCTACACCTAGAGGTGAACTGATACATCCGCTATTGATCCCCGACTCAAACCTTACCTTAACCTAGAGGCAATCGTCTTTCTATGATCATGAATTGAATTAGCCCCAGTCGTCCTGCAAGTGACAAGATACGCCGATATCTTTTCTTTAATGTCCTTGAAATACTGAACCGACACATGATATGACGAATAGATTATGCGATGCGTCAGGATTTGATACGATTTATCGATCAGAAGGATGAATGAATACGAAAACGATGATATTTCTTATCGAACATCAAGTTGGGTCAATTTATCTCGACTCTTCTAAAATCATGTTTTAGTAGCTTTACACTGTCTACTAAATAGTGCATTATTCATGTTATTCTGATGGTAAACTGCGTGAGTGAAGTATTTGTCAAATATTGACGACCTGTATGTGATTACTACATCATTCAGATCGCTAGCATTGTAACTTAAAAACTTGTTCTGCGCCAGAGATATTTTGTATTGATGAAAACAGACGAAGGGATTGAAAAAAAAGAGTTTGGAATCAATACGAAAGTAATGAATATATTAATCACATGACTGAACAGAGATTTTCATGCACATTTGAAAAAAATATCGTTTTAGACACCACCAGCGTCTTTCAACCAGAGGGTCGTAGGTTCGAATCCCACCCATGGCGTTAATTTCCTTCAGCAAGAAATTCATCCACATTGTGCTGCACTAAACCCAGGTGGGGTAGATGGGTACCTGGTAGGAATTCATTCCTTGAAAAAGCTTATGCGCATATAAGCTGCACTGCTATAGCCAGGGTAATAATGCTGCAATTGTAGAACGCTTTGGGAATTCTCACGAAAGGTTGATAAGCACTATATAAAAACCGTTTATTATTATTATTATTTTAAAACTTTCAGCGCAAAAAGAGAATGCCGTTCTTACGATAAGTACATAATATGCAAATATTTTTTCAAAACATTTATATATATATTTATCTTTATAGCAATAAGTTATAATAGGAAAACTGTCGATAAGTGCATGAGATACCTTATAACACGTGACCAAAATTTGTCAATTTATGTGAATATCACTGCTCAGTTATATTATTAAAACATTCATCACTATCTTGTCTGATTTCTCTGCTTTTAAAGCAATATTTTCCTGTTCGAGGCTTGCCTATCCTTTTAACATATAATAATCTCCAGTCTGTATATTAACAGAAAACTGCAAATTCTAGTACCATGTTATTTTCGAAAAGGAGTTGTTACGGAATTTTAAAAAATGTTGGAGCATATAATATGTTAAGTCTGTTTTGAGCACAAAATAGAGGGAGGCATGATACATTACTTCACTGACGCAAACCCGTCTGCTAATATTATGTGCCCGCCAAGAGGTATTTGAACAAGTAAAAAGGGTAAATAAACTATTATCTTGATATCTATATATACTTGAACTCGGGCGTTAGATAGATGTTACCATGCAAAGTAAAAATTGATAGTAGCCAGTACGCATTGTGCCAATTTATCATCTGATCATAATGCTCTCGTATTATCTGTTGTGAGTAGCTTCGCACTGTGGACGCTGATAAACGCCTGGCTACACATCGGGCCAAATTAAACTTTTAATATTCATGATATGGTCATAGTATATAAATTGAAACGAGTGAGAAAAATCGAGAGATAACATCGATGGAATATTAGCATATATAGCCTACCAATAATGCAGAACCGTACAAAGAAGTGCAAAATTACATTAACTATTTACCAGCTTGCAGCCTGCATTTTTTTTATCAGCTACATGTTTATCATATCTGAGTCAAGTTCACTATATAGGCAAGGGACAAAAGTAATTATACTATGTTAAAATACTTTCGGGGAGATGAATAATAGGCAAAGTTGTCTGTTTACCAAATAGCTTAGGGAATGATGTAGTACCACATTGATCCTATAACATATGATATGCAATTAAACTCACGATAAATATTAATTGCAAGAATATGGCAAAACTTATACCATAGAGACACTATTTGATTCAAATTTATCGCATCTGTTTCATATTACAGTCCATTAGCTTATATATCTTGAGAGTTCTATTCCGCCGATGAGGAGGCATGCAAAATAAAACAAACTGGCCCGTATTCCGATAGCGAGGTTTAATTTAACCCTGGTCTAAATCTGTGGTTTAAGTATGGGTAGCCAAAAGTGCCAACGTTTTATTTACAATGAATAATTCGTATGTTAACTGCTCTCTTTTTCCATACTTCAATAATGTAGAAAACTATTGAAATTTTTATTACGAGACAGTTTTAAATAATATGAGTGCCAAATGTGCTGGTAAATTAAACATCGATTATTATAGATTCAAGCCTCATTTGGCTCTCCATACTTAAACCACAGATTTAGACCAGGGTTAACTTAAACCTCGCTATCGGAATACGGGCCACTGCCTTTTAGATTTAGTCTCCTTTTCTGGTATACAGTCTTCTCTCAAGACATTGTCACTTATTATGACTTTGTTATTAAAAAGAATTCTCAAATGAAGCTGCCTGACTTCTGTTATTACATTCAGATTGATGAAAAATGCTAAACCAAAGACGAAAGTTATATAGGCACTTTCAAAATATATATGGAAATTGAGTAAAGTGTTCACTTTCAATTTATTACTGCCCATTGTGCCTAAATTAGATGAAATTTTTTATTTCAGGGTTTTTTAAAGCACTAAACAATAATTTCGAAGCCTCGTGATTTCAGCATTATAATCTGGCAGTTGAGAATCTTTAAAAAAATTGATGAACAATGTCTTTGTCGCCTTTCCTCTCAACGCCCCTGTAAGTTATCAAAATAATTAACGCGGGATATCCTTCAAATTGTTTCAATCTCGAGGATACTCATTGATAATCATTGACTGCTAAAACTGTGAAGGCGGTGTACCGAGTCAATCTGAAATTCCAAAATTCAGTAGTTAATAGGTTAAATGTAAGGAATAATCTATCTCACGTAATCGTTTCATGTGGTAATGATTGAAATTACAGAAGAATTCATTTTATTATCGAGGATACATTCGCACAGAGGGCGCTGTCAGAGCAGCTGCACCTATACTTTTTCTCTCTAGTGTCGAGAGGTTTTTATTCTTTGTCCTTTTGAATGTGTGTATGAATGTGTGTGTGCGTGCCTTTATGTTTGTGTGTATGTATCCTTTTTATCTGCGTTTCATGCTCCCATTTACCTTGTACCTCTCACCATTTTTATACTTCACATGTCCTTTTATCAATGTTGTATATTATTTATGTTTTACTTTGTAAATTTAAATCACAATTTAGCTATTAGCTGCAATGATTTTTATTCAATAAACCATTTATCTATCTATCTATCTGAATATACCCCCTAACATGTAAATTTAACACAATACAAACTATTATCGAAAAATTTAGTCCAACATAAATATAATGGTCCTGTGTAATGCTATTCAAATCGGATGTCTGTGGCCCTCATAAAGTCTCGGAAATAGTTCATATCGTGTTTTTTTAATTTAAAGATAAATTGCCTACTCAATGCATTTGACTCTCAAATAAAAATAACACATTTTTTTTCATTTGCTTATTGCGATTATTTTTGGCTCATGGCTGCCCCTGACACTAAATTGTCGCAGCTTGATTGTTTGCTCCGTACCGTGGGTGAAAACAAAATACAACAAATAACCAATCCAATACGTGCCTAAATAGGACTTCCAGGAATAGACTGTGTGGACTTTGGACGAAAATGTTGCTTGACTTCAACCGTTTTAGGAGGTACTTACAGATTGGAGTCAGAGGGTTTGATTCTACAGGTCCATTTACATCACATTTTAGCTATTCTGTGAATTTGGTAAATATAATCGGGGATTTTAAGCTCTGTTAGTCAGAGGTTTTTTTTTTACAAAAGAAACCAAAAACATCTTTAGATATTTGCAGTACTGCTACTAACAATATTTGAACAAAATACTAGATGAGTATAATTGGCCTCCTTTACCCAAACTATAATTAACACACAACCGTCGACATGCAAGCAAATTTAATTGCTAGAGTAATCTGTCGATAAATTGCAATATTGTATTGCGAGGTGAAATTATATTGTTTTGCACAGATCGCCTATTTAACACGATATCATCTATTTCCGTAAAATCAAGTCCAACACAAATGCACAGTTCATTTGCAATTTCTTTTTTTGTGTGATTTATGTATGCATAGTTTAATACATGGCGCACAGATATGTTGTCCAATGACACACTTAGCTTTACCAAAATAGGTGCCAGTGTTTAACTTTGTCTAAAAAGAATTATTGATTGTATTTTAAATCCTTGCGTTTGGGACATCGCCCGGTTATCGGATAATGAATCAATGAGGGCGCTCAATAATCGCCTCAGTAAAGCTTTAGTACGTAATATTAATAAACTTCAATAAATCATGCTCCATATGCATACCGGAATTACTAATAATATCAATTGATACCATGTAATTGATACATCACTCATCCGACGTGTTATTTGCTGAATAAGTGCGTATTGCAGTGATTTAGCCCTTTACATCATAGTGTAAATGGATCTAGCATTGATGCATGGATAAGATGATATTTGTTCTGTAAATCGAGATATTTGCTCAACGTTGCGCCGATGAAGAGGAATGTCGGATGCAAACCACCCAAAGGGGAAAGTGACCACACATGCACAGTCAAACATGCCAAATGAGACGTCATTCTCTGATATAAATGTGTAAATGTCCTTCGCAGCGGGCGCAACTTAAAGAGAACTTGTTGAAATTAACATGAACCGATAATAGAGGAGAAAGATATATAAAAACTAGTATTTTGTTATTTCAGTCGTATATCGCGTAGGGTTCGTAAGATATATCAGGCTTACACAACGCGATATAAATCATATCTGCGAGATAAAGTAGCTTATGGACAATAGACCCGCACGCTGTGTATTGAACTGTGAGGACACAACAATCAAATAAAATAAAATGAAATAAAATAATTCTATTTTTCAGTTCTTTTGAGAAATTTAAGAATAATAATGGTAATATGACAACAGAAATGAAAAAAATAGAGGCCCGCAAAGAAGCGAAGCATGTTTAGAAGGCTGGCCTCCTATAATTACATTAATAATTTTAAACATGATAAAGGCATATCCACATAAACAAATACAGATTATTACATTTTAATTGCATATGTTTACAGACAATCACACGCCGGTTCCGATTTCAAAAGCATTACGAAGGACTATTGAATTGGCGTTCGACTTAATTTTACAGAAATAGATTATATCGTTATACAGTGAATCATACACCCATGTAGACTTATACACGCTTGTGCTTACATCATTACGCAGCACTCATGCATACATATACACGCAAATACACATACATGCAAACATACGCGTGCATTTTAAAGATGTTGACACATAAGCAGACTTCCCAACCTTATAGACTAAAAAAGAGGGAAGAATAATGATTCCCATAGGAAAGTGTAGTACAATTTATCCCTCCAAATTCATAATGGTTGGGAGGCATGCATAAAGTCAGCATACAAACCATACACACGCCTGTAAAAACACGGACTTGTAAAAGTCTTCACCAAGTAAAATGAAACAACACACACACACACACACAAGAAAGCAGTGTTGAATTTATGCACATGCCCCATCAGCACCCCCATGGTGCATGACGATATATTAATATTTGTATCAATCATTGTCAATACTTACACATATAAATACAAATACTTAGACAAAGACATAGACTTTTTTTCTCACCCATAGCTTCCAACAGGTTAACATCTACTCTAGATGAAGAATAAATTTCACTTTCCACCCATGTTTGTTGCGTGTACATATGTGTTCGAAAATGTGCGTGTGTGTTGTTGAGAATGCTCATTTTGCGTGTGTATGTGTGTGTATTATTGTCCTCGACCAAACAAAGCTCTGGAAAAAACATCGCCTTCATCTCCCCGTATCTTTAAAAGCGTTAAAGTTGTTGCTCAGTTTTCTCCCTTTACTCGATTTGTTAATTGTTTTGCTCATCCTTGGAACTAATATAAAGTGGGTAACACCATGTGTGAGAGGATGATGATGTTGTTATCAAAGGGATTGGGGGTCACATACTGAGTGATATATAAGTATGCACATCATATCGTATGTAAGTAAAAACAATATATGTATATACACAAATGGTCGATTTTTTTTCTGAGTTTACCTCTTTTTAATTTGATTATCTATTTTCTCCAAGCTTACAACAGACGTTTGCCTATTCTATTGATCATGAAATCAGGCCAGATTCCCGGATCATTGAATCAATATTTTGTTAGAACACGATATAAACATCGAAAAGTTAAGTCGGTCACAGACAATCGAACCGTATTCCGTGTATTCAACTGTGCGGACACAACAATCGCAAGCCGGTTTCGATTTGAATAACATTACAAAGGACCATTGAATTTGCGTTCGAATTAATTTGTTGAAAATAGTTTATATCGTGTTTTAGATTCATGCAAAAATGTTTAACTATTTTAATAGAGCATCGTATGCTTACTTATTCTCGTTCCCACGCATTATCCCTTTACCCCAAACATTTGAATTGCAAAGAAGGCGGGTAATTCAAAACTGCGTGTAATTGACTTGAGTCATTCGTCAAACCTCTTGGGATTTACATCGAATAATCACAGAAGGCACTCCTTCTAAAGTGAATTGATTTGATAAGCTTCTTACTTTATCTTGGGAGTACATGTGGGCCATCGAAAAGCTGTAGATTTATTCTGTTTTCATCGGAAAGGGATAGTAATCTAGTTGTGCGAGGTAAAATGAAGGAATAATCCTCCATAAAACATTTAAAAAGATGATAATGAGATACGGGAGAAAATAAGTGATAAAAACATTTCTAATATGGCTTATGGTGGTTTTTGTTATCAATTATATTACTGTAAGATTAAATTCCTTCTAAGGAAAGAAAATACAAGCAGATTATATGTTAGAAAATTGTGTAATGGTAAGATGATTGAAGAAGAAGAATCTAGAAGAAAATAGCCCAAAAATACTTAAACCTTATGTAAAAGGAAAAGTTGTAGCTTTACAGAGATAACTTGGTATAGGGCATGCTGCTTGCCACTAAATACATTATGAAACTACACCTATGTACTTAATATCACAGTGCAGTGTATAATCCTTTGCATGTAGATATTCTAAGTAACGTCCCTCGCCCTGATTATAGCCTCAATCCTTTGGTCGCTTTCCCAAAATTAAAGCATGACCGTACAAAATATCATATTTAAAGACTAAAATATATAACTTAATGAATCATATATATGTGTGTTTGTGTGTGCGTGTGTAAATTTGATTGCAAGCACATGTTTATATGTTTATGTAAGAACTAGCAAATTAACGTTTTAAAACACTGAAGGTAAGAATATATATATATATATATATATATATATATATATATATATGGAGATAAAAATACAATAGCAATAAAAATAATGAAAATGATAATAAGAACAATAACACTAATAATGATAATGCTTTAGATGCACCAGATTCCACATGAACAATGTGCTCAAGGCGCACTAAGGGATAATTCAATGAAAACGAAATAAATGATAGAAACAATATGCAGAGAAGAAGACAAAGAGAAATATAACACACATAGGGATATCTATAATATATACAAATAACACGATATAAACCATTTTCGAAAAAATTAGTCGAGTGCAAATTCGATGGTCCTTTGTAATGCTTTTTAATTCGGAACTGGCTTGCAATTGTTGTGTCCGCACAGTTGAATATGCGACGTACTGTTCTATTGTCTGTGGCCCACTTAATTTTTCGGAAAGTTTATATCGTGTTAATGTTTAAATGTATTTGTATGTGTGTGTGTGTGTGTGTGTGTGTGTGTATGTCTGTCTGGGGGTTCACAGTCTCGTACAATATAAAATACAAATTAGATAGAGGACTGTACAGAATAATTGAAAAGCTAAAATTTGATGCATTCATTTGAATAATGGAATTAAGTGCATGTACTTGAAAGCATCCATTTGGATAGTGGAATGAATTAAGTGCAAGTTCAATACTTTAGAAATTAGACCAATGTGATATAAATTTGAGTAATAAATATGTTGCCCTTTAGAGATTGTGTTTGGCGATTTTGCTATCGCCCATGACTATTCACAACAAGAGTGTGTTATTATATTTTGATTTGATTTGATTTGATTTGATTTATTTATTTTCCATTTCAAAAACATACAACATTGCAAAAAGTAAATATGAACAATATCAAACAAACATAAATTGAAACAAAATTACAAAGAAAAATCGCATGCGGATATTTACATGATAATTGTTTACAAATAAAGGGTTGAATTAAACGACAAAGCAGATTATGAATTTGAAATAGAGGGGTGTGCTGGAAGAAGCAAGGCTTGTGATACGCACACCCCGGCTTAATATTACACTAAAGAAAATAGGGATGTAGGGGAATAAACATTTTAAGTTAGCACAATTATTTGAATTTTACTTTTGAAAGTTATGTGAAGGTTGTTTTTTGAGGCAAAATGGGTCGATCACATGTCGATTTTTCGTGTTTAAATATTCCAAAATTAATAATTTTAAAATCGATTTTTTTTTCATACGATGCTGTACTAAGTGTCCAATATATAATCGGAAACGCGTCTACATCATTTATAACGGCGACAATTATGATAATTGTAGTGAAGTTCGAAACGATGTTTACGTGTTCATGGTAATCACTTTGATAATGGCGAAGATAATAGTTATAATTATAATTATAACAATAAGAATTGTAGTAATACTAATGAATAATATCAATGATATTTGCGATCATAGATATCAGGTTATTGGAAATTGTTTGAAAAAAGTGCCGAGGTCCTGACATACAAGAGCTGAAAATTTGTTACTTAAAGTACAATTCAAATGTTTATAATATGCTAGTAAGTCAGATGTGCAAAAGAGGAGGATCATATTCCGATTTGCATAGGCCTTTCTTTTTCATGATCAATTTTCTGTGTTTTTCTCATTTTTATTTGAGTCTTTAATTCATGAATTATGTTTGAACTTTTCATGTACATTATAATTACGTTTCAACAATCATTCTCCACAATATGTGTTTTGCCTGTCATTTCATTTTCATTTCCTTGCATTTAATTCGATCATCGAAACCGCAATTATAGTACCGCTCTTATATAAATCTTCGATGTATTCTTCAAAAACCTGCATCAAAATAATAAGTATGGGTCTACTTGCTTCAAATAATGTTATATTTTGATGATAATTCTAATTATTTTAAGTGAATGAATGAATAACTAAAATACGGAAATTGAAATCGAGCAGCAATAGATTTACAGACGTAAAATAAAAATGTAGTGAAATAAATCTCACTTACTAATCTAAAATCATAGGGGGGAATATGAGGCCAATGTCATATTAATACGAAGTACTATGTATTCGAAAGTGTCGACAAAATCATCTATGGTATAAATGAAAATAATGGTCTCTTAATAACAATAACCTTACATTCATTATTTCATCATCCTTCTCTTTGTCCAATCATTATTTGCTTGATCTTATATTTCACCCGAGTAATATCATACCAAGGTATATCTCTCCATCTATCTCGAGACTATTGCTTCCCCGTCTACTTGACATTTTTTTTATACCATTGCTCATATACGCAACATATCACTTTCTCTCTCTTTTTTCAAGCTCAGTAGTTGTCTTCAAATTCCAATTTCAACCGTACTTGCCCATAGTGTTTATTTATATTTCGTGGGAGGATCTGTTATTAGACGGGTCTTGAAGCATGTCTTCTTTTTTTATTTTTTACATGTAACGTTGTTGGATGTTTGTTATCTTGTTAAGCAATGAAAGATATGATAAGCAGGTACATGACCGCATTTCGCTTAAAGTTATATGAGTTTCTTTTTGTTTAATTTGAAGCTTGTTGAATTATCAATGATTAGAATCAGAATTACAAACTGGTCTGGAAGGGTAATACGTGACTTTACGGTTGTTTCAAACACTAAGCATAGCGGAACATTAAGCGCGTCATGGTACAAAGGTCCCCATTGCATCATTCATTGACTGTGCGTACATTACAATTACTAGCCGGTTCCGAGTCCAATAGAATTACACACGACCCTTGAATTGGCGGTCCACTCAATATCACGGAAATTATTGTCCGTGATATTTTTCTATTGCACCGGCGATTTTGCGTCCTTTACACTTCGCAAAGGCACTTACGTCCGAGAAAGGTATTCCATCATGCTGTTTGATATGGGCAATTATAAAAACATGCATTTAGATGTTGAAATAGTGCTGCCCCCCCCCCCCTCCAACTAAAAAAGAAGAAAAACACACAGTCACAAATGGACGAATAGATAGAAACAACAACACCCAGATCAAATCCAAGTGCTCTGTCAATTAAAAAACAAACTTCTTGTTATTGTCATAAATCAAATGACAGAACGAGGCCTACGACAACAATGAAATGACGTCACACTCTCAACTATGAAAAACACTTAGCCAGAACACTCTTTAACGTTCATGACGTCACAATCGAGACGCGCCTGCGTAATGATGACTGACAAGATGATCGCGATCGATATTAACTTTTTGGCGAGGTGTAATTTAATCAGTAGCAATGCGTGGACTTCTATCTACACCAAGTAATAAAAACAATCTTCATCTCAATTAGAGATTGATGTATGAAATCACTATCGATTCCTCCGTTGCTATTTAAGAGTGTGGAGAGGGGGATGGTGTATTTGAAGTATTTGCATGCAAAAGGACATAAATCCACTTTAGCTAATTCTTCGTAAATCAAGATATTTTTTTCATGTTATAATTTCATGCTTCCATTTAAAAGAAAATAATATTATGTTGATAAAACATGATAATTCCCAAAATCCTGCAGGTGTTTTGAATCATATCTGATTTGTTATAAAAACATTGTTTATTGTGGACTTATGCCTCTTTGCACCAACATTTGGATCTAGATCCTTTTGCATCTCTGATTATTTCCAACCTTTCCTAAAATTAGTGTACTTGTTAGAAATGAAACTTCTGCCTAATATTCAAAAACTTAAAATGTAATATTTCTTGTTTGTTAATGAAATGGTTTGTTACATGTACATCTGCTACGCCAGTCAATGCTTGACTGTAGGCAATGGGGATACAAGAACTACAGACTGGATTTGGGACCTTTTTGCAGTAAAAGTGTCTGGGATTTAGACCCTTCTTGAATGAAGACCCGAATTTTATGTCAGTTTTTAACCCGTTGTCTACTGGAACCGGGTACTCACTGCACAATGTCTATGTGAATTACAGGATTCAGTATTCAATGGGTTAATAATCTTCCTGAAACATTTATTAGCCAAGGTATAGTCATGATAATACCGCAGTTTGATGCACATGGTGAATGTCTATAAGGACATACCAAAAAAAATTTCACTCGTCATTTTTTACTTGTTCGTTCATGAAGGGAAAGGGATGAAGGGGGATTAAAAGAGAGTTTACCCTGGATGAAAAACATATGTGTACGTGAAAAGAGACGATGAAAAGTAGGGAGGAGATTACAGAAAGACAAAGCATATACAGTTGTCTAAGATGGATTGGAGGGAGATATGGAATAATAATAATAATAATAAACACGTTGCTTGTATAGCGCATATCACTGCCATTGCGTCTCTATGAATGGAACCCGTAAAAATGAGACGAATGCAAGCCCCTGTATTTTTCATATAAAAAGAAAAGACTCTAAAGAAGGATGTGTAAAAGTTTACTCAATATTGGGTAAAAAGGGAACACGCATGTCAGCTGAGTAATATTTTTAGTAATATTTTGCGCCATATTGGGTAAAAGTTCGCAAAACATTGGGTTAAATTTGTTAATTCTGCACGAAATTGAGTACTTTATTGCCCTATAGGCTGAGAAATATTACCCAACTGACATGCTTGTTCCCTTTTTACACAATATTTAGTAAACTTTAATCCACCCTTCTTTTGAAGTTAACGAATAGTGCGACTGAAAGGTTGATTGACACGAGTAATAGACTGGATCTGTTGAAAAGTATAACCGCCTTTGGTAACATACACCAACAATTGTCCCTTTGGCAATGGAATTTGAGCGTGTACGAATTAGATTCCAGAGCAGTAGAAGCGAGATACAAGATCCCAACAACCTGCTTCAGCGTTACCCGGTCAAGCTTTGGTGTCACATACGGACTGGTTATTGCGAAAGTCAGTAAGACAATTGATGCGTTATTGTCTTTGGGTAGACGTGAACTCGGATGACCTCTTTTAAACCAGTGCTTGTTCTATGTGCGTTTCATTTTTGCGTCCCAAAATCGATCGTACCGAAATAAAACCTAAACAGAACAAAAATAGAATATAATTATTACGAAGTATATTTGTGTTAATTATACCAGTTAATGATTTCTTGTCATTAAACATGTTAAAAGTAGGATGAACTTTGCAAAAAAAGTTATAAACTATTTTTTACGAGACCGATAAACAAACTAACGTACACTCTCACATAAACGCACAAATGTGTATTACCACCAACACAAACACACACAGACGCACAAAGATGTTAATGTACAATGAATTTAGCATGCAATTGATTTCGCACACTGCCATGGGGTTTTCCAATAAAATCATCTCACACACACACACACCGTGCTATTTAGCTAACTGCCATCCATATTGGTTATTCAATTGGCTACTCCATAACTTACGTCACAATGTACTGGCATTAACGTCATTGATATTTCATTTTTTAAGAAATATGCAAGTATATAGATCGACTGTTTGTTTTTCCTTCAGGTTCAGATCTTGAAATTATAGATTAAGCAAGAATGACAAGATTCATAACCAGTGGTTAACAAATAACATATTTCAATCTCCTAGCTCACGAAACGGCTAATTCAATTAGCAAATATCATTTTCTGGCACACTCTTCATTTAATCTACTACATCTGCGACACCGCTCTTTTTACCTTTAAATTCCCTATTTTGTGATACGGTTTATGTTTTTGATGTTATGTTGTTACAATTTATAATTTAATTTTAATTTAATCGCACATGTTAATGTTTTTCATATAATGCAAGTAATGTGATACTTTGTTTGGTGTTAAAATTCAATAAACATGACCGTTTGGAAAATTGTACTCTATTTTAAATAACAGTTTAGTCAGCTTCGCTTAATATTGTGTCACAAGCTTGCGATAGAATCCCACTTCACAATTCATTGATGACATGGATAGTATTTATTAGTGCAAGATGATTTATTTCAAATGTACAAGCACACGTAGACCATAAATCACGCTGGATAGAACGGTTATAATTGAATCTTCGTATAAACATGGATTATGCTGCTGCTGAGGTTTATGTACGATATTTGAAAGGTCATAATTTACTGCACTCGAAAAGTAGCGTACATCAGCATAGACAGGTGGTTTGGTTAATGTATTCTTAATTAAATATTCAATATACAGAACGCCTAGATATTCTGATGCTTGATATGTATATCAAAGTCTGAAAATTAACAGAATATAAGTAGAACAGTAAAAAAAAAAGAAGAAAATAAAATTAAACATGACGGATCCGTCATCGTGGTATCCCAAAGTCATTTTTATTGATATGTTTCTTGTTTGATGTGATTTTCATCTCTTCTGTACTTTGCATTTCATTTATTTCAATTTTGATATTTGTATTTATATCTGAAAATAATAATAATAATGATGATAATAATAATGATATTAATTATACATACATATAAATATATATTTTCACATATATCTGAAATGTATTATAGTTCAAGTAATGACAATAATCAAATAGAAAATAAGTCAGAAGAAAAACGATGTAGCCTATATTCCATTTGTAGCTAATTTAACTTTCAAAAGGTATGATCAATTTTTCGCAGATGTCCTTCATGGGAATACCAAATATAAACAAAAATAAGATCCATAATTTTATGTAAATTATGTATAGAATGATGAATACGTAAACGTCCGATCAAAAAACAATGTTTTTATATTTTGTTCTGTTTCAAAAAGAAAAACACAATATTAGATCATTTGCCTCGCGCCTCTGAAAATGTGACGAGAGAGATGGTTGTTTAAATGCAAAATTATTATAATAATCATCATTATCATTATCATTATCATTATTATTATTATTATCATCATCACCGGTGTTCTAAAATGATATATGTTCATCCATTTGTTTCTTTCAGTGTAAAGTGAGGGAATACCAGCAGTGTTCAGGTCGCAAGGCTCGCAAGGGAAGATGGCTGTGCGACTGTCCAGAGGGATATAGCTGTGACTATTCACCTGAGAATGGCGCTTTTCTCTGTCTCCCTGACGATCCAACCAGGTACACAAGACGCATCATATGGTCTCGAGGAGTTCTATAATGAGGGTACGACCTGATTCAAAAAGGGAAACCGACTTTTAACACAAATATAATTGTCAGCTTTGTGATGCAGCTTAATCTAATCTTGAGTGCCCGATAGGTGGATTTCCAAACACTTTTAGATTATATTCATCGATTAATACCCTTAATACTTGGGAATATATTGAAAGTATGGCATTCTGATGTTTCAAAAACTCGGTATAATGTTGAAACACGTCAGCAGGGTAACTTCTTCAGGGTAGGGTTTGTGGGAATTTTTCTTCGTTAAATTAATATATTACAGCAGTATATGTGTGGTTAGATCTTATCATTTGCTATTTTTTGTAAAATAATCATTTTTAAACGTTATATTTTTCTATTTTGATGTAAAATTTTCAGCCACGAAAATCCCAGGGAATTTTCATATCAGAACTCCTACTGACAATTTTACATTCATATCAAACACTGGAAGCACGCAAACTAATGGGGAAACTATTCATTTTCGGTTCGATTTATGTCTACTTTTAACCGTTTTTTCTTCCTTTCACAGCGACTACGATTCGGTTCTTAACCGGATTGCTTAAACCCACCTATTCAACCTTGACGGGTAACCGGTCTTTCAACCTTCACCGGCTATCCGAGAGGCCATCCAGTCACTTCGTTGTACTATTTATCATCATTAGTTATTTCTGTTATTTGATTTGTTTTAATTATCATATTCATACTCATATTTCTTTAAGACATTTATTGTTTAAATTCGCAATGACGGAAAGATGTAGAGGTATTTCGTCTAAAGGCATGGTAACTTAATTTGTGTTTATGGCCAGCTCACACCAAAGGTGGATATTGTTTAGATTGTACGTATTGAATGCAGAAATACGCGGAAGCAAGCTTATACCTAAATGTCTATTGTAGAGCGATCGATGGCTTAGGAATTCAGGCAAATGCCTCCCCTTCGAGTCAGTTCATGAGCAAAGGAGCAATTGTCTATACGCCGGGTTTGCGCGGCCATGAACACAAATGTGTGCGCCAAACACACGTATGCTGAGCCACAAATACAAATCAGCGAGCCACAAACACAGATGCGTGAGCCACAAACACAAATGTGTGAGCCACAAATACAGGTGCGTGGGCCACAAACACAGATTCATGAGCCACAAGCACAGATGCGTGAGCCACAAACACAAATACGTGAGCCACAAATACAGATGCGTGAGCCACAAATACAAATTGTGGGCCACAAACACAAATGATTGTGACACAAATGCATGTGCGTATTTGAGCCTCCATCATGTTGTCAATGGCAGACGTCCACACGAAGTCAAATCACCCGACATTTAGAAAAAGGTCCAAAGAATAATAATATATATTTTTGGAATTTTGGAATCGGAATCGTTGCGTTTAGCGTCAGGTGTCGCGACGAAATTGATGGCCGAATATTCGCCGTCTCGTCCCAGCGCTAATCTGGTTTTGTTTCTTTATAATGCATACATGTCAACCAAAATCGGACTCTTCCCCATTTACCCATCATTAGGTGGTATCGGTATCTATGGACATGAATAGTTATGAATAGTTCTTCAGAACACAATTACATTACATCTCCACGTGTCTCTCCGGAGACAAAATTTTGTTAAACTGGATAGCATTAATGAAGAATGAACTGGATAGCATTAATGAAGAATGAAAACTCTGGAATGAATTATATCTCTTGTACGTACGCCATTGTGCGTCGCAATAAAGAACTTGAATACCTTTTTGTAAGAACCACAAATATTTGATGCCAACGGATGAAGACAATTCTACCGGGGAGACAGTTACATTTCATAACGCAGTTCAGTTTTTAATTACTTACTGATTTGTTGCTAATTTTGCATCCCCTATGAAACTTCACATTTCTGGAAAAAGTGAGTCTGATTTAAGGTTGGCATGTATGCATAATGGACTAACAACTACACTAAGCTTTCACAAGAGGGATATGTATATTTTAGGGTAACGATGGCTCCCATAATTTATGAGCACTTCCTTCGCCAGTCAGAATATTTTTAACAATACACGGGTGCATATTTTGGCACGTCTTCATCAAAGTGATATAAAACCCCATTTCGGAAGGTATATGTTTTATTGATTAATGTTAATTTTGCTTCTATTAATGATCAGGAGACTGTAACAAATATATCTAATACTATTTCACCTCGTTATGATTGTGTTTATTGTACATATCTTAACACACATTTGTTCTCGCCATGTTATTTTTACTTCACTTATCTGTAAATACTCACTGATTATATGTTTAAGTGTTTTACTACGTCTGTTCTTTTTTTCGATAGTAATTTAGGGTATATGATCGTACGAGTCTGATATTTGCAATCCAATTGTACTTGTTCCTTAGTACTGCACGGTGTATCAAATAATGTGTTAGTAGTATACACTAACCAAATTCCCGTTCAACATCACATGGAATTGAAAAGACGTTTAATTGCTTCATTAAAAAGAATGGAATTTAAAAAGTGAAACGTCTCTCATGAAAAAGAATTCAAATGGCGAATTGTAAGAAGATTACTAGCTAAAAGGTAAGAGGAAATTTGGACATGCTCCCCCTAGAAAAACAAACATTAGACTAGGATTTTCCGGATATAAAGTAAACAAACTATTGCTACTCCTACTACTAATGATGACGATAATAATGTGTATTTAGTACCCAGGATAGCCACCATAATGTATTGTGTTTTATCCATAGTTCCTTTTACTTGCTGACTTCAAATTTGTCGAGGAAATTCTAGATTGATATTACTCAATTGAAATTATATTTCTCACTTAAAATGCACGATGACTTAGTTTATTGTCAGTCAGATTATTTAAGGATAACACGTACAAAAAATATTATTTGTAAAAACCTGAAATAACAAAGCGTCAGTGATGACAGTTGTTTCAGATGCTATAAAAAATATGTGAATTTGGTAGTCTAGTAAACAAAAATAAAAATTCCCATTCTTCAAAATAATACCAAAATGATTTCATAAGTCTCGGCTCTCTGTATGTCTCTCCCTCTACCTCTTATTCAAAGATTCATTGGAACATTTAATTTACATCAACTAAGTTATCTTAAGAAGGATATGGATTTGTTTTATTTAGCATTTCATCGTCTAAATTGGTTTATAAATGTTTATAATGCTTATAACGTTACAATACTTCATTATGCATATGTTATGTTGAATGTCTTAGTTTTATTTCATGCACATTTTGTTGATTATTATACATAATGTATTTTGTGTGTGTGCTATGCATGTCTCAAACTATTTCAAAGAATTATACGGTATTTGAATATAAACATTTGCAATCTGTGTGTTATTGGTATCTTTTCTAGAAAAGACTCTTCTTTATAAAATATTCACATCGCCTTCCGTAAAATGAGGGGCTACATACCATTTTTGAAAGGGAGTGGCTGAAAGTGTGGAACATATCATCCATGTTTTCACAAAGTGACGATAACCAAGGAATAGAGTTGCATGAATACAAAAGGTCCCAACATAGCAACAGTTCAGAGTGCACTCTATTGACTGGAATACCCTGTAAAGACTACGTTTTGATGAAACTATAACTACGTTGATGGCTTCGTGAGCAGCAAGACCCATAGGATACTGCCTCTTCATGAAAAAACGACACGTCGCACTACGATTACAGTTTTTTAAGTGCCATACTGTCCGTGTTTTAACTGAACGACGGTGGCGAAAGAATAATGTTGAATAATACCATCACCAAAGTTACAATTTCACTGGAAAATGTTATTATACAGGATAAACACGCATTGGAACAAGATACCTTTTAGATTGGTGCTATGTCAGGATTTCGTTCGTCCTTGTGCAGCAATACCTTTTGGCTGCCGTCATTTTGTGAAAATACAGATATGTGTGCACTTAATGATCGAGGCCCAAGTAACATAGAGACCATGATTGGACACGAATGAAAACGATTCTTGTTCAGTTAACAGTTGGATGACTCTTAACAAAGAGTCGTGTTGAATCGTGTTCAGTCGGGGCTTTGGTGTGACTAGACCTCTACCGCCACAAGGCCGAACATGGACATCGGGGTGAACAGTAATACATCTTTGATCATGAAAGAAGCATTTAATGATTCATTATTTTCTGCATTGTTTTTTTTTTTATCAAAACATTAATGCGTGACAATGTCTTCTAGCCCAAAGTGTAATAAACATTAAATTTTAACACACCCAAAGTTTCTAAAAACCGGGGCGGGGGGACGTTCATACTCGTTCACAGGCCTGACCTTCTGGAATAACCTACCTAAACACATAGAAAGCTGTTTTACTCATCTGTCATTCAAGAAACTTACCTGTAACACGGTATAACCTATTTCCGGAATATTAAAGTGGAACGCAAATTCAGTGTTCCTTTTCAATGCTATTCCAATCGGAACCAGCTTGTGATTGTTATGTAAGCACTGGTCAATGCACGGCGTACGGATCTATTGTCCCATGACCTACTTTATTCTCCGGAAGTAGTTTATATCTTGTTCTGCTCACTTCTTCAGTTAATCTTGTACTATTCTTTTGATGCGCCTTGAGTACCCCACAGAGTGAATCATTATGTTTATAGCAATGAAAAATGTAAAATGAACGCACGTGCAGTGATGTCTGTAACCGGAAGTGGGTATTCAGTGGATTTATTGTCGGTGTGCGAGAATTTGTGTGAGATTTCCTCACAAACATGAACAAGTGTCAAACAAAGTTACAAAAGAGCCTCACCTACATATCATTTTTGTGAATGTGAATAAATGTGTATTGGTAATGAAAAACTGTTATATTAACTGTTATATTAGCTTTTTTCAGATTTTGTATGAATTATGATTCTACACATCCCAAAGAACAAATTGAAACCAAAATGTAAAAAATATACAGTGCTTATATGGCACATTTAACTTTAAGGTAATCTCACTTTCTCTTAATGCGCCTAGAGCACTCCACATAGTGGATACAAATAGCATTATTATTATTATTATTATGCTTAGAATTGTTCGGGATGACACATTTCCACAGCGCAAACCACAATTCTTAGTTTTCTGTTATTAATAGTAGTCAAGTAGAATCCCAGCAGGACCGTGACAAATTATGATAACGCTGGTTTATTGGTGAATATGATAGTCTAGGGGGTACTTAACACAAATCCGGTGGGTGCCACTTGGGCATCCTTGGGGAAAATCTTTTATTGGAATTTTGACATTGTACGGATGCACTAAGGTGAAATACATATACGAGATTTTTTTTCGCCGCAACAGCAGTACTTTTGAATCTCATTTTCGGTGTCACTTTAGGGCCTCCGTAATTTGTCGATATCCACGAATGACTAAAAATGAAAATGTCATCTTTTCATGAATTCTCAATGCTATATCTCAAAAGGGTATGATGTGACCCTCAATTTACTTCATAAGCTCCGATATTAACAAATCACCAGCTTGCTCGTGTTTAACGTTTTTTTTTTATTTGAAGGTATAGCACCGAGAATTCATAATTTTCGTTTTTCGCCATTCGTGGATATCGAAAAATTACGAAGGCCCTATAGTGCCACCAAAAATGAGATGTTAAAAGGACGACAGCTGTTGCGGCGAAAAAAAAAATCTCGGATATGTCTGTCACCTTAATGCCTCCGTAAAATTATGAAATGCCAATAGATTTTTTCCCTAAGGGTGCCCAGGGGCACCCACCGGATTTAAGTTTAGTACCCCCGAGACTATCATATTCATCAATAAACCAGCATTATCATGCTTTGTCACGCTTTGGGTAAAAATCGGGTCAAATATCTTCTGCTATATTGTCGGTGGCGAGAATTTGTGCGAGATTTCCTGACAAACATAACCAAGTGTCGAAAAAAGTTACAAAAGCACCGTGTGCGATATAAGCTCGTGAAACGTTAATTTGATCAAATAATGTGCGTTATTCTGTGCACAGACATTAAGAAATAATGTGTCTAAATGCATATTTCATCACATGGCTCATCCAGTAATGAATGGATCGGTTTTATTGCATCATTCAATCTTAGTCTGTCTATCTTTTCTTCTCTCTCACCTTTGCTTTGTGCACAGACAGGAACATTTTTTTTAGTCAAAGGCTCCTTGTAATTTTCGCCGGCGAATGCACAGTCTATTGCAAAAGTTTAAGACCACCTGCAATGTTTGCATTTGCCTCTATACAGTCATATCTTTACTCAAAGGGACTTTACTCACAAATGTGTGCAAGTTGGTCCTTAATTTTCGGCTCAAATGATTAAAACTAATTTTAATGTTAATATTAGTTTCCTTGTATTAAAGAAAGGTGCCTCAATTTTCAAAAAGATCTTGCGTGATCTCTCTCTCCCTGATTTGATCCTCGATTTGCTTTAATCAGATGCCTGATGGAGTGGGGACCATTGTGTGAGGTCCCGTAAACTCTCTCCAAGAGATCAAACTAATTTGTCTTTTCCAGGGTTTCATTGATAGTGTGAGCACTACAACTTGCTGTTTAAGCAGCGAATTTCTAGCAAATGTCACCCAAAAATGTGAGTAAAACTATTCTTACTCCAGCAATGAATGTGTACAGGTTGATACAAATATGAAAAGTGGTCTTAAATTTTTCAACTGACTGTATGTGCAATGTAAGAAATGCTATGAGGGTAATTTAGCTTTGTTTTTTAGTTATGGTTTTCGATTTTTAACGTAAAAAAACCTCCGACCTGGGAAGCCCGCTTACGGTTGCATACAATCCTGATTACGAGTATATTTGTCAGCTCTTACACCAAAGATAATAGTTATTCTAGACTTTATTCCTTTCTCTGTTTCCCGATGGTAAGTATAAACAATGCAGCACAGTGTACATCTGATGTTTGAAAGAGAAAAATTATTTAGAGATTATCCGCAAGTAGGAGTCGTCACAGAATGTTAAAGTCAAGTATTGTTTCTTTCCAATTCTGCTAGCCAAGTACTTGTAAACGAGTCTGCAAGAACAGAGAGCGATACAGGGTATGTGATATTTCACTACATCACACACATTATTGCTTTTGTCTCATGTTGTGTGTGATGTAATCACATTTTGCATACTCTTTATCACGCTCCGCGAATGCACACATCGAAAAGCTGGTGTCTGTGATTGTAGACTACTTGTTGACCTAATCTACAGCCGATTTTTATAATATTTTTAATGTAAAATACCATAGGGCTTTATGGAGGAATTATATACGCGTGTGTTCCCTTCCCGTTTCAGTAAAAACATTCTGTCAATTGAGGGAGACATTTAATAAATGCATTGAACACACTTCAATTTGACATTCTAATTTCCCGCAAGGTTCCCTTCTTGTAAAACGATTTTACTAACTTTGATTATAAACACTTTAGATATTGCTACTAGGCAAAATGCACGTTCTTATTTTTTTTTGTATTATCTGTATATATTAATTAGTTAAACTATCCGTCCATATTTTCATATTTTGACACAAGAAGCTTTAATTAAGTTAAAACCAAAAAATATATTTACTTCCTACATCATTTTCGACACGATATCAGGCTTTCAACCTCCAATAAATTGTGATTGAAAAAAAAAGGTTCTAAAGAAATGTGTCACAAGAATCACCATTGCACACAGTATTGAATAGAAAAATACAGGAATTCGTGATTTCTTGCCGTCTTGTGAACAATGTGGCCGTATTGATACTATCATTTTGTTGTATTTATAGCATTTTTGCTAAACGGTAAGTAAGTGTGTATTGCATTAAACGATAACACAAAGTTTGCGTAATGTTCATCAACCTTGTGTGGAGGTGCCGTGGTGTAGTGGTCATGACCCTCGCCTTTCAACTAGAGGGTCGTAGGTTCGACTCCCACCCATGGCGTTAATTTCCTTCAGCAAGAAATTCATCCACACTGTGCTGCACTCAACCCAGGTGAGGTGAACGGGTACCTGGTAGGAATATTTATTCCTTGAAACGCCAAGTACGCTAGTGAAGAGGCTGCCGGACTAAAGCCAGGGTAATAATGCTGCAATTGTAGAACGCTTAGAGAATTCTTCCTAAAGAGTTGATGAGCTCAATATAAAAGCCGCTCATTATTATTATTATTAATAATATTACTATTATTAACCTTCAAGTTTGCTAAACGGTAAGTAAGTGTGTACTGCATTAAATGATAAAACAAAGTTCGCATAATGTTTATCAACCTTCAACGATAAAAGCCGAATCAATTTATTCTATTTGGTACAAGAAGCTTCGTGTCACATGAATGTTAACACCAATATGCATATAACACGATATAAACTATTTTCGAAAAGTTCAGTTGAACGGAGACAATAGATTCGCACACCGTGTATTCACCTGTGCGGACACAACAATGAGAAGTCGGTTCAGATTTCAATAGCATTACAAAGAACCATTGAAATTGCGGTCGACTTAACTTTTCGAAAATAGTTTATATCGTGTTATATCTACTTAGTACTTCACTTTCCGACAACAAACCAGACTTTTAGCCTTCACAAATATTGATAGTCAGATTTATATTTATTCAAGTATTTCGAAGGAGAATGAGTGGTAGTGTTTTAAGTGAGATATGATTTGACAAGTTATTGAAAAAAGCAGCATTTTGTGATTATTTGTACCAGTTTAATTCGAAGTGTTTCATGCCATCTATTAACAATGAATAGTGAAACAATCGAACCCCATTAAATATAATTCTAAGTCCTTATTACATTTACTTTTACGATAAGTGAGCTTGTATTGCAATAAACAATGACGCAAATTTATCTTATTTATCTTATTTATCCAGAATCAAAGTTCGCGTAATACTTATTATCGTACAATAATGATAACCAAATATCTATACCTACACAAATAAACCCATTGAATCCGAACCCTGTAGTACTTTTGCTTAACCCATATTCTTTGTACAGGAACCAGCCGGTTTCAGTAGTCAATGGGTTAAGAAATTGCATAGCCTGCTCTAATACTGCAATGTGTACCCTTTGGTAATGAATGTTGTCTCGGGAATTATGTCTAGATCATTGCATGCTACACTGAGTAATACTAATAGTTTAATGTGTACAATTTTACGGCTTTGTATTCATATGTGGCCAATATGCAATTTGCTACGTGTGGAACTACAAAATCTCCATCCTGAAAGTGACCTTGAGTAAATCTTCTCAATAATAAAAAAGTTCAAGTATAGTTCTGGTAAAGACTAAGAAATGTGAATTTTACAGGATTTTTATAATGATGTATATATCTAACATATATTTCGAAACCATATCGTCATTTTTTCATAAGCTGATTCCTCTTGAAAACTTGAATTTGGCAGTTAAATTATATTCAGCGCCCTTCTTTGGTAATCTCGATATATTTTTGTTGTCAGGCACACGCTAGATTATTTCCCAGATTTAACAAAAATAGTAAAAACGTTCATACAACAAACAGATTCTGTGAGAAGGTGGCCTTTATAGAGAAATGACGTATGATTCAGTTTCGGGGTCCCCTGCCGACACGAAGGCTGAGACTTTTCTATCCAAACACACTCGTAATTCACACAATACTCTATGAAATATATTCACGATACAAAATTTTTACCCACCAGAAACATCTTGCATACTGAAAGGCCTTACTGAACACATTACTAGCGTTCTTTCTCTTGTTAAAAATCTCACCAATTTTGTTCTTAACGCGTGATCAGTTCTGTGCATTACGCTCATCAGCAGTAGGCGTATATTTATTAACATAACATATTAGTCACCAGACATGACTAGTTCGAATTCAAACCCTGATTACAAACTTGATCATCCAATAAACGCCATTTTGCCATGCTACACGACTAGATAAATTTGCATTTAAATCTTGATTTGCGTAAATAATTGAACAAAAAAAAAACATTTAAGCGTTAAATCTTTAACATCTACTCATATTTCGACGTTGCGAACAACATATAATCAAGCGCAATCCTTTATTGTTAATACTGTACTACATTGATGTTACTAGGTAGGTCACAAAGGTTTATCACATTTATAGAGTACATGTTCAATGAGACTTTTTTTAAACGTTCGAGCGAAATATATTGGAAGCAAATTCTGATCTACTTCATCATGTTCATGAAGCAATATTTACAGCATACTAGGTGGATATAAAGTTTAGAAAAATATCACTACAAATAAAGACTGATAAAAAGCATATCAAGTAAAACAAAAAAGTCAAATTAAATCAATGCATGTATTATATGACTAATAGATTAAAGAGACCGTTGATGAACCAATTTGACCAACTGTAATTGGTGTACGTGCATTATAATGCTAACTTGTATATAACTGTGTTATCATAAATGTATGATGACCATATGATCTTATACTGATATACTTAATCTGGTCATGCAAACGGAGTGTGTTTGTTTTTCGGGATTTCGTGCAAAGAGTACTTTGGCTATACCACTTGAATTAATGTTTTACTCAATGTTTATACAATGTGTATGCCCACATTCAATTTCATATTGCAGAGTACGCATTTTAAAAGGCGAAGTGTTAAAACTGGACGTCCCATTTTTTTAAACACATAATCATGTTATCAAATGATAGCAATAAGTATATGAACAATTAATGATGATGGTGAGGGCTTTACTACTAATATCACTGATTATCATAATGCTAATAACAAAGTTACCCTTTAGAGTACATAACATATATTAAGGGAATAAAAATTGTAATTGGGTTATTTAAAACTACTTCTTAACCTGTTTTATTGCATACAGATTCATGAATGACAAATGAACAAGTAATATAAGCACTAAAATGAATATATATGAACATTTAACAAAGCGTACAAGTATGACTGTCCAGTCTGCCAAAGTAGGCCGCGTTTTTTCTTTCTTGGATCTTGAGGCCTGATATTTTCACAGCTTAGTTCATGTACAGCATCAATCATTCACTTACGATCTGGATCGGACTAATTCAAAACCTGATGAGAAATTTCGTTATCGAAAAACGTCATTTTCCTATGCTACACGGATCGAGTAGTTTGCATTTGAATCATGATTTGCTGAAAGAATTGACCAACAAAAACATTGCATCGTTAAATATCTAACATCTACTCATGTGATTAGTATACGTTGTAGACAACAAATCCGAACAGATAATCCAACACATTGCTTTATTGTTATTCATGACAATGTACGTCATTGGTATTAATTTTTGTAAGTCACAAAGGTTTTTCATGCCATTTGCCTTTCGAACATTCGAGCGATACATATAGGAAGCAATTTCTTATTCACTTTGTGAAACAATATTTACAGCATACTATGGAGGAGATAACGTTTCGTTGGAAAAATATCACTGCCCATAAAGACTAAGAAAAAATCGTATCAAGTAGAGCGTCAAATTAAACCAATAAATGCAATCTATGACAAATTGACTCAAAACATCGTTGATGAAACCAATTGGCAAATTTTAATAGGTGTTTGTGAAATTATCTCGACATGTAAACGGAGTGTGAATGTTTTTCTATGCTTCGTGCGAAGATTAATTTGGCTACACTCCACTTGATGTAGAAGTATACAACATGTTTATATATTGAGTGTGCCCAACCCATTTTTCATCTCGCAGGGTGCACATTTAAAATGATGGAGTGTTAAAAACGCGAAGTACCCACACGACAATATCAAATGATGACGATAATGATGATAGCATTAACTATGTGAATGATGAACAAATATGGTGAGAAAATAATAATAAGAACTTCCCTTCGATACAACATCACACGTCAAAATGTTGATATAAAAAGTTATCAAATCAAGTTCGTTGACCTATTTTGTAACATCAAAGGGATAGATTCGAAATGGTCGGGATGCAGAAATTTATGTAAATTGAGCCAATGTATTCACAAATTGCTTTACATGCCTTCATATAGCTAATACGATATTAGAAGATTTTCGCACTTATTCTGGCGTATTTTGCTTCGAAAACGACAATCACGCGTCATTCCTACTGTGCACTAATTGATTCGCACGCCGGGTCGAGCGGCGTGGAATGGCTAGAGCGACCGGGGTACTGTATTCGGCGTGTGAGTTCGCAACCATTTTGTACGTGAAGCAAGCTCTGCTGGGGAGAGCGATGCTGTCGAAGTTTCTTATTTTGCTATAATTAAGCCATTTCTTGACCAATTTTATTCAAACAAACTATGAAAATGCTCTAATTTGCCATTTAAAAACTCTATTATATTAATACTTTTACTGCAGCTCACATACCTGAAGCGCCATCTCTCCCAAAAATGGTCTTTCGGTTTAAGATTGACGAACAAACAACAAATAATACAAAAAGATAAAGCAGTTCTGATATACCTTATAAAACAATATCTACAGCAAAAATGGAGAAGATGAAGTTTTATAAAGTCAAATTAAACCGACACATTCATTATATTAATTTATTTGACTACATTCCCTTCATATAAAAGTGTACAACATGTTTATATATTGAGTGAGCCCACACTTTATTTCATATTTCAGAGTATACATTTTAAAAGGTGAAGTGTTAAAACCCGATGTACCAATTTTTCTTTTACGAACAATTTTATCATCAAATGATAACAATAACAATATTAATCACTAATCAAAATGATGAGGATAATCGAGTTTTACTATAACTATTAATGAATATAGTAATGCTAATATAAGGTTACCACTAAGTGCACATAAAGGATAATTGTCTTCCCTGTAAGACATTTTTACGCATTAAAATCCAGATTCAAATTCATGAAAAAATACAAATAATGCAAATTCAAAAAGAAGAAAGTAAAACAAGCATATTTACATTTAATAAAGCATACCAGAACGACTGCCGATTATGCATATGTAGTAGTAGGCCAGTCAAAATATGATTTGACCCAAAACAAATTGCAAAAGTTTCCAATCCAAGTGTATTTGATTGCAAATGGCCCCTCTAAAAATATATAAAAAGTTTACCAAAATCGGAGTTGTGGAACAATGTGTAATTTGCATAAATTCAAAATGGCCGCCATACAGGGGTGAATGTACTTTATATTCCAAGTATATATCCACATATCTTTAGAACGAATGGTGGTATGAAATTGAAACTTGGTGTTAGTATGTATTACTACACGGAGACCTTTTCCTAGAATTTTTACATTCAGAGGTCAAAGTTCAAAGGTCACAGGGGTCAATGACCTCAAAATTCAAATAGATCTATGTTTAGGAGGCTAGATATAACGCTAAATATCCTATTGAAGTCAATAACAATTCTTTCTGCTACCCAGAATTGATATTCAAATGAATAATGGGAGGATGGTGCAGTTGTGAATTCAAGCAATTGTGTCAAAGTTCAAAGGTCACAAAGGTCAATGACCTTTTATCCTTGATTTTTGTCTCTAGATTACTAAGATCTGCCTGAGGAGAAAAAATACAAAGTTTAGATGAATATTGCGCTTTGTCCTGCAACAGATTGAAGAGAGAAAGCAGTTTTTTCTACATAAGTTTAACAATTCCATAGGTCAATGATCTCAAAATTTATTGTGACATCTTCTACTTTTATAATCATGAACTATAGATGATTGATATGTTCTCTATCTGCGTCTAAGAGCAACTGTATTTAATTCCATAACAACATTATGTTTAGTAGGCTATTGTCAATGCTAAAGATCCTATAAAACTACAGGACAATTCTTTATAATATATTGGAATTGATATTAGAAATGAGCATAGGAGGATGATATAGCTGTGAATTCAAGCGAATGGGTCAAAGTTCAAAGGTTACACGGGTCAATGACTTTGAAATACATATATATTTATGTCTAGTATTGGCAGTTTGCAACGCTAAAGACTCAATGGAACTTACCAACAATTCTTCATGGTAGTCATATTTGATATAAAAATCCAACATGGGAGGATGATAAGGATGTGAATTCAATCAATTTGAATCAAAGTTCAAAGGTCACATGGTTCAATGACTTCGGGATTTAGACAAATCTAATTCAAATAGGTTTTCGCAACGTTAGGGATTCTATAAAACTTACCAAAACTTTTTCATTATAATCGGAATTTTTTCTGTTCAAGTGAAACATTGAAGGATGACATGGATCGTGTGAATTCAAGCAAATGTGTCAGAGTCAAAAGGTCAAAGAGGTCAAATGATCTTTCACTTTTGATTTCCGTCTCTAGATTTCATGAGATACCCGCTCCAGTGTTATAACTATAAAATAAAATGACCGATGTCAAGAATTGATATTGAAATGAAACATATGACGATGATGTGATTGTGAATTCAAACAATGGTTTCAAAGTTCAAAGCTCACAGAGGTTAATGACCTCTTGCCCTAGATATATGTCTCTAGATTACTAAGATCTGCCGAGGAGGAAAAAAAAACAATTATAGATCAATATTGCCCTTTGTCCTCCGACGGATTATAGAGAGATGGCAGGTTTGTTTGTACATGGAGGTCAAAGTTCAACAATTTCAGAGATCAATGACCTCAAATCTATTGTGGATTCTGTTTCTTTTATAATTAAGGAATAAAACGGCTAAAATGTATGATGGCTAATCTATAAGAGATAATGATATGAGGCTGAAACTTGGTG
>BQKZ01005406.1:0-17252 GCA_036244855.1 Temnopleurus reevesii | reverse complement strand
TATTTCCTTGGAAGTGTTTGATTGTGGTATTAACATCTAACAATTAACAGTCAATTGCATGGGACAATTTGTATGCCTGTATTTTTCTTGCAGAATATATATTTTTCACGCAGATCAGATGCAATATTAACCTGCTATTAATCTTAATTTTGTTGTATTCTCCCTTTTTTCATCTCTTTCTAACTTTCATAATATCTGCCCTCTCTTTTCCTGCCTACTTAATCTTTCCTTTCTCATTCATCTTTACTTCTACTTCTTCATTTAATAATTTCAATCCTTGTTTATAATTCCCAATATTTCCTCCTTTCTTCATCTACCCCCTATGCTAATATTTCTCTTTTACCCATTCTTTTATTCTACCTCTTCTATCTGTCTATCTTTTCCCATCACACAACTTTTAATCTCTCCATCACAATCTCTTTCATTCCTTCTTTCCTTCTGTCTATTTTGTCCCATTACACAACTTTTAATCTATCCATTACAATTTCCCTTCTTTCCTTCTTCCTGTTTAATCTCTTCATCACTACCTTGCTCCATTCCATCCGTCGTTCTGTCTTTCATTTCCAATCACACAATTTTAATCTCTCCATCACTACCTCCTTTCATCTTATCCTTCTTTCTGTTTGTCTTTCCTCATCACCCAATCTGATATCATTCCATTACTCTACCCCTGCTTTTCATTATCCCTTCTTTCCATCTCTATCTCTCTCTGTTTCATCTCTCAACCTGCCTGCTATACCATCTATCTCTCCATCTCTCGTTCTGCCCATCGCTGTCCTCTCCACCCATCGATTCCTCCCCCAACCTTATACCTCTCCACCCCTTCTTTTGGTCTGCCATTCTTTCCATCCCTATCTCTCTCATCACTCAACCTTCCAACTATACCATCTATCTCTCCATCTCTCATTGTGTCAATCCCTGTCCTCTCCACTCATTGCACTCTTTAATTCCTTCTTTCTGTTTATCTTCACACTTGACCCAATCCTATACCTCTCCATCCATCTCTATCTCTTTGTCTCATCTCTCAACCTGCCTGCTATACCATCTATCTCTCCATCTCTCGTTCTGTCCATCCCTGTCCTCTCCACCCATCGATTCCTCCCACAACCTTATACCTCTCCACCCCTTCTTCTGGTCCGCGCTTCTTTCCATCTCTATCTCTCACTGTCTCATCTCTCAACCTGCCTGCTATACCATCTGTCTCTCTGTCTCTCCGTCTCTCGTTCTGTCCATCCCTGTCCTCTCCACCCATCGATTCCTCCCCTAACCGTATACCTCTCAATCCCCTTCTTTTGGTCCGCCCTTCTTTTCATCTCTATCTCTCTCTGACTCATCTCTCAACCTGCCTACTTGTACCATCTACCTCTCCATCTCTTGTTCTGTCCATCCCTGTCCTCTCCACCCATCGATTCCTCCACCAGCCGTCCCGGACCAACCAAGGATCCTCTCCGAAGACGAGTCCGAGTTTGCTGAGAAGTATACTCTAAAATGGGAGCCCCCTCAGAACAACGGAGGCAGCGCAATCCAGAACTATTATATAGAATATGCTCAGGTATGTAACAACATTAAGAGGGTGTTCAAAAGTTGCAATTGATTGCAAGTTGCAGTTGATGGGAATGCCAATTAAAATCATTGTTTTATGCGTGTCTTGTTAAATGTATATACCGTGTACGAGTGAAAACACATGTTACAATTTGCAAAGTTGCAGTTGATTTGCTGTTGATTTTGAGGAACACCCAATTAGAGCAATGAAAACACAATGTAATTGCTTGCTTGATCCGAAGGACTTCTTAGGAGCCCCCACAGAACAACGGAGGCAGCGCAATCCATAACTACTATATAGGATATACACAGGAATGTAACAACACTTCTAGCGATTAACACAATGTAATTACTTGCTTGCTTGATCCAAAGTACATTCTCCTTGGAGCCCCCACAGAACAATTGAGGCAGCGCCATCTGGAATTTTATAAAAGAGAGATACAACAGCCATCAACTGAGATTTGAGTAGGCAAATGTATCATCGGTTCTATTATTCTCGAAGTAAATAAGTATCGCTTACGTAACATTTTACTTATGAGTCTATTGCAAGTTTGCGTAAAAGGGCTTATCCACTTATTAAACTCTGTCTTTTAACTCATTGCCAGCAAGAATATAAGAATTGTTGAATTCCATAGCAATCAGGCTATGTTGATTATGAATTCACTTGTAAACTGAACACATGTTTTCAGGTAAAAACGATTCCAAATTTCCTTTTGTCCATCCCTCCCCAGGTTGATGGACCTGATGCCCCAGACATCGGCTCAAGACCAGCGGACCAATTTGAGGTCAGTTATACGGAAACAGAAACGGTCCTTCAGCCTCTGAACGAGAACAAGTATTATTTTGTAAACCTTCATGCGGTGAACGCCATGGGAAGGAGCAAAGCAGCTCAGAAAATCTTCAAGACTCGTGGAGGGTTCGTGTACCCCACTGAAGAACCAAGTAAGTACTTATTTCTTGGAGTGTTCTACGGGAAGGTCTGGTCCAGAAAAATCCTTTCATTGAAATCAGAATATTCAGACGAACGGATCAGAAAATGTTTGAAGTAAATTTGACACTGAAATCAGAAAGTTATTATTGTTTAAATGATATCACTCAACAGTATTTTTTCATGCAAATTACACATTATGATATATATTATGCACTTCTCTGCAAGTAGTTTATTTTCAACTCTGTAAGAAAAGATTTAATTGTTTATGTTCGATAACCGCATAGATGCTAATACATTTATTGGTTTAAAGGTAGAAAACTACATTTGCACACATTACAGTTATGCTTACAACTTGTTGTGTACCTCAGATATACCAAAATAGTAACCTCTCTGAAGTATTTTGGTCGAATGTAGTCCAGAATATTTAATTCAAATAAAAATCTATTCTATCACAATTCATCTTGAAACCAACGGCATCGTGATACTCCTAGCGTATTCCGATACCACACACACAAAATATAAGAGCACGTACAGTGCGCACTTCAATAAACTGCCACACCATGCGGAAAACGCACTGAGAGAGACTCTTGCGCTATTGGATAACGACGGGTTAACGGCTGTTTTAAATTTTGAACGTACGGTGAATTAGTTCGGTGCCCGAATAGAAGAATTATTATTGGAATAACTATAAATGCGCCTATCATGATCAATCTTTGTGCTTAATTGATTGGTGATAAGTTCTAACATTTAGTACTCTTCAACATAACACAACAATCTTGGAAAGTCAAATTTTAGGCCGCAAAAGAAGTATTCTACCTTTAACCTCTTTGATAATCTTCTAAAAAATATACGCTCATGGATGAAAATGGGTTCCTAAGAACAAAAGGCTATAATCATTTTTCAGAGTGATAGGAGTAGCAAATTGACTCTCTAGGAATGACTGAAGCAGTAGATTAGCTGAGCAGTCATTATCAGATAATCCAACTCATTGATATCTGCTGCTTATGAATGAATTCCTGATTTTCTTTCCTCTCCTTCAGAGCGACCAGAGCAGCAAATTGGCACCCTTGGAACGACGGAAATTGTAGCAATAATCGTTGCGTGCCTCATCATCCTCCTCATTCTCATCGACGTCTGCTGTTTTTGTATGAACGATTGCGGAGTTCTTATGTTCATCTGCGTCAACTGCTGCGGACGATCGCCGCCCTCGTCGAAGGACGAGATCGAGATGGGCGAAGAGGAGTATGGGTAAGTCTGGAGTTTGGAGAATTATGTTTGATGGAGGCAGA
The DNA here is from genome assembly GCA_036244855.1 of Temnopleurus reevesii. Lineage (NCBI taxonomy): Eukaryota > Metazoa > Echinodermata > Echinoidea > Temnopleuroida > Temnopleuridae > Temnopleurus > Temnopleurus reevesii. The sequence continues at coordinate 13,490 of BQKZ01005406.1, read as the reverse complement.
TATTGTGTTTTCATTGTCAAGTGTATTAAGACCATTTGTTACTGTTTGAGTACTGTATATGGATCATTCATACATGTAGTATGGTTAAGCTGTTGTTAGGGGCATGGGCCCGGTTTGGGGGGGGGAGGGAATGGGATTGGGATTAGATTGTAAGGGAACACCTTGGGTGAGGGGAAAGTTTTCGACCACAGAATCTTTTAATTCATTCAATATTCAATGTCATTGCCATTTTCAAAGTTATTATATTATATTTATACCGCATTTAGTTGATATATGAACATGAATTCCATTGATTAGACCAATATGAATCATTTTCCATGGGCATCCTGTTTCGAGTTGATAGTTAATATCTCCATGCATACACATGTACACGTATGCATAGATTCCGACCATTCCAGATTGTGCATAAGGTCAAATTAAACTGTGAATGATGCAACAGCTGAACAAAATTGTGAGTAAACATGGCAGCAGTAGGCATATTTTTAGCCACTCATTTTGTGAGGTATCCTTGAATTCACATAACAGTACACCTCATGCATATTCTGGAACAGTTGATATCTCGGCATATATGTTTATTTATTCGTGTTTCATTGCAAACCCCCAAATGGAAAATAGAGAGAGAGAGAGAAGAATTTATTTACTTGCATGAATGTACCATGTTTTGAAATTGAATCACTTTTTTTAGGAATTTCACCCCAAATGTAATTTTTTTGTCTTAATCATTAATGCAATCCATTGTGATCTGTTACTGTGGCAACATTACTTGCTGCTATGGCAGTAATGGTAAGGCAAAGGCGCAACCGAAGAGCTCCCTCAATGCTTCCGACGACGAGAACTGTTTGACGACGAATGAGATTACGGCCGATGTCTCTGTTGATATGTCCGAATCTGGGTTGGTTTGAGTGAAAGCGTGATGTTTGTTTGTTTGTTTGTCAGTTACGTACGAGTCACAAGTGTCGTATTTGGGTCATTTTGTGTTTGTACATGTATGTCCAACCCTTCTCAATTTGTGAACCGTCTTGTAATCGTTGATGTACTTTTTACTTATTTTGAAGTTTTCAGGATTTGGCCTCTGTCCTGTATGACACAATTTTATTCTAAAGTCCTAGGGGGTGTTGCTCAAAATCAATTGCGAATCAACTGCAACTTTGCAAATTGTAACATGCATTTTCATTCGCGCTTGGAGTGCGCATTTAACAAGACGTGCGTGAAACAACGATTTTGATTGGCGCGTACCGATCAACTGCATCTTGCGATCAATTGCAACTTTTGAGCAACACCCCCCTAAAGTGAGATATCACCTTGGTTAGATAGGTCGGATATACAACGCAAAAATTGTTAACTAATTGATAGAATAACTCTAATTAAAGCTAGCAAATCTAGACATAATGTTGACTCTTGACAGTCCTAAAATGGATTGAACCTTTAATAATCACTAATATAGTCATTTTGTTACCCTCTATTTCCAGCAAAAGTGTCGGCAATTCAGTTATTGAAAGCCGAGTACTTTCAATATAACATTGTTTTGATTTTATGTACATTCAATGACATTTTCTTTTCAATTTTTTGATGTTATTGTAAGATTTTATTTGAAGGTGATGTGTTTTATGTATATGTGATTTTATCTGTAAACTCTCTTGCTAATCTTTATGCTGACTTACTTTTTTTTTTTTCGAGCTCGGGTAGCCGTGTTGATATTACATGAAAATATTTGTTAAATTTCATTGAATATATTTTGAATGTTAAAAGATAATGAAAGTCTTTGCATTTTCAAGGGGGAAAAAGAGCTGAATTTGGGATTTCCCAAAGTATTTTGCCCCCCCCCCCTCATTATCAATCATTCCCTTCATACCATTCAGTTTTCAATACCATTTTTTTCATCTGAAGTTTTGAATGTTTTCAAGCTTTACTTGTCAAATTTCCCAAATATTATTAGAAATAGAAAGAAATACCCACAAATTTCTAATTTATTATTCATTTACCCCTTTGTCTTGTTTTTCATTCAGAAGAACCTGTAAATAAAAATTGAGCCTTGTTTTTCTGATTTTTCTGAAATATATTCATATATTGTGATTTAATTTTTCAAGTTCTTAGGTTTAAAATCTTATTTTGATTTTGAATACATCACATTCATTTCATAACTACACTTTGTGTGTTTTGATGTTTGTGTTTGATTTCTCTTTTCAGCTTTTCTTTCATGTATATGGCTAGATAATTCTAGATTCTTAGACATTTTTTTCTGTGTATGTTCATGATTTGTATTGATGTGATTTGTCTCTTAACCCTTTTACTACTGGAATCGGGAATCCCTACACAAAGTTTTTGGGTATTACAGAATTCAGTAGTCAATGGGTTAAAATAAAACCACCTTTCAAAATTATTGTTGCTTTTAAGTGAATATATTTTGGAAGAAAATTATTTCCTCTTTTTGCTAGATGAATATTGCTTGTAATTCTATAAATTCTTTCAAAAGCAAATATTTTTGCCACCAAAAAATACAAATTGTTAATATTCCTGCTACATTCTGAGCTTGCATCATCAGTAAATTTTGTTCATATATTCTGAACCCTAAAGCTATCTTTTATACATAATTTTGTTTGATTTTCTCAACAAATTGCTTATGAATATATTATTCCCATTGCATTTCATTGTGATTCCAATAAGCAAAATAAGGTTACAGTATTGTTCGTAAAATTGTAAAAAAAAAATGCATCATATTTTCTCCATTATCTCGTCAGAAATATTTTGGACCATAATATTGTGTAGATTTGGCAAGCTTTCGACACCAAGTTATAAATCATGCTGTTATTTGGAATTTTCAAGAAATACAATTCATTTCTCCACTTTCTATTGATATTGGTCAAAACCAATGGACTTTAACAAGTTTCGCACATAAAAAAAAAATCACCTCTTTAACGAACTCCATTTTGCTTATTCGAACCCCATACCATTCATACAATGCTATTTCAAACTTTTAACATTTATTTTGTCCACTCTTTATAAAAATTTGCCAAAAGAAATAGACCAGAATAAGTTTTGCTCATTAAAATCACCTCTTTAAAAAATTCATTTTGTTTATCGGAACCTCATACCATTCATATTTTCTTGTGATCTAATGTGAACCCTCTTCCACCCCACCCCACCTCTCTCCTTGCCCCCCCTCTTCCCCCCTACCAGTGGTACGAAGCCATCATCCCCACCACCCGGAGACGGTCCTCCCACCTACCAGCCCATGGAGAATGGAAAGGCCGATGATGTAGAGGAACCACCCGCGGCCATGCCCGATACGACCCCAGCGGCTGAAGCCGAGGCCGAACCTCTAATGAACAAGGACGGGTCAGTAGACTAGCACCAAACTAACGCTATCTAATTTCTTCCAGGAGAGGGAAAAGTTGTCCTCCTTTGTTTAAATAAGAGAGTCAGTCCTTGAGTAGTCACTCTCTTTTCTTTCCAGAAGAGCAAGATTATCCTATTTTATCAAATTTCTTTTTGCCGCTTATTAAAAATCCATCACAGAAGGCCTCAATTATAGAAGATTATCACCCTTATAAGTCTTGAAATTTAAACTTTTTATCAAGGGACAACAATGAGGACAAATGATAAAAGTTTTTACGAAAACCCAACTAGAAAAAGAAAAGAAAAATAATGCTTTTCATTCTATAGTCATCTATCTTCTAAAATGTATACATTTATTTTCATCCCTAAGCTTTATGCATCTTATCAGTGCTTCCCACAATTTGACATTTTCAAAATAAAATTTATTTGCTTATCATACATCATTATCTATTGTATTTTTTCCCCTGATTTGATTTCCAAGTTACAAAAGACTCCTTAAACAAGACAGAGTTGATTTAAAATGATGTAATAAGTTCTAGAAAACAGTTTTTGATTTGAGCAGAACTTTCGAGAAATTTAGAAATGAAAAAATTTCATACCCTCAGAATTTTATTTAATTTAAGAGTTGAAGAAAATGCTCTGTATCCGAAATCCAAACTTTCTCCATGCCCAATATTCAGTTCAATGTTGAAACTATTTATAATTTTTGTTCATCTTGATCCTTTAGTGCTGTGTAAGATACGAGGAGAAAAATTAGCCTATTTTTCAAAGCTTTTGAAGGTATTGTTATCAAATCATTCTTTGCTTTTTTTGCTTATTATAGAAATTTTTTACAAACTGCAGTTTGAAGGGTCTGCATTTGAGCGTTTGGGAAAAAAGGCAAGTTGCTACAGTTTATCCTGCAATAAAAACTCATTATCTGCCTTGCTGTGAAGTTTTCTGTCTTAATTTTAATAAAGAATATATATCTATAAATTCAAGACCATAAATCCCTGTTTTGTGTAGAGATTAAAATTACAAATAATCATTTTGTGCAGTAACGATGAATCGTAAATCATGCAATTTAGATTAAACAAAGCACACAAACTGTTTTGTATCTAATTTGTTTCTTAAGCCAAAAATTAACTATGCATGAAAGATAGAAATATATTAGGAAAAATGAGAAAAACTGATATTATATATGCACTTTATTATTACCCATGCCTTTAGTTTTTAGCACTCTCCCAAGGCAATTATAACTTGGCTTATGTATTAACGGCACCAAGCTATTATGTAGATGAGGCATGCCAAATAACAACAATGCTTTTTTAAATTTAGTGGTGCTTATGTACAAGATGTTAGGATTTCAAATAGCCTATGAAATTCAATGTATAAACGATATCTGTGAATAATGATGCTGTTATCAATGCAATAACTTAATTTGGTCAATATGCCAATATTTTTTTTTAAATATCATTTTTTTTTACAGGATGATTAATTACCATTTTTGTTTAGATTTATTACTTAATCCTTACAATAAATAGTCCTTATAATGAAATTGCTATAAAGGGTAAAAATGTTATTTTTTCATGATAAAGTATTCCTTATTATTATCCAATAACATAACATGGTATTGTATAACAAAGATATAGTACTTAAAGCATAAAGTTAACTGGATAAAGGAAACCAGAAAATAGCATGGATGCTAGTCGAGTCTGGCACCTAGTCACAAAGACAATTGTCATATTGACTTGAAAGATTAAAAAGTTACATTAACAAGTTACATTATTTAAATGGACATTATATAGGGTTAGAATGAGATTTTTCGTAGGGACAAAACAAAACTTTGCACAAACAGGGGTATGTGATCGGTAACATACAGTGGTTTATATGGTTGTCTTAAAGATATGATATAATCATGATCCAACTTGATATATAAATATTGAAATATGTTTAAAACAGGAAGTTGCAATTGCCATCAATTTCAATGGAGTTGGTATATATCGTCACTTTATAGGACTAGGGGCCTGTAACATAAAAGAGATATAATTGAAATTTAATTGTATTTCTATGGTACATTTGATGCCATAGACTTACAATCATGTTTACCGTAAGTTAAATTGAATCTTTCATGTTGCAGGCCCAAGACCTGAAAAAGATTTGATACTATAAGAATGTAGCCTAATGTTTGCAGTGAGATAGCCAATGGCAGATTGCAGGGGGAAAGTTAAGGTGCAGGATAGACTGTTTGCAGACTTGTCTTTTTTTCTTTTCTTGCTTTTTCATTTGAGGTGTGTTGCTTTAACCAATCACTTTGATCTATGTGATCATTTCATATATCACAGCACTTGGTTGTGGCTTTTAATCTCTCCTTCCTTTTGCTAATGGTATATTTTGCTATCAAGTGCACCACTTGAATATATGTTTATTGGCCCATTCACATCTGATCTGCCATGATGGCAGTTGTCATGGTGTTAGGTACATTTTCTGATGTGTATTCTGAGAGATAGGTTTTGCATAACCCTAAAGAGATTGTTGAGCTCAATAGCAAGTTTGGACCAATCAAATTCTTTCTGTACAAAATTTTATTATTTGAAGCTGACTTGTAATTGATCACAACTTTCTAGCAATGCCCCTCGGTCATTGCCATTTATAGTCTTGTTAACTATTGCATAACCTGGGTTGTGTTTCATAAAGCTGCTCATAAATCAATGCACGACCCTCCAAATGATGGGTGATCCTTTCTCAAGTACTATTCCGTGACACAAGTACAGAAAAGGTCACTAGTTATTTGGAGAGTAGTGTGTCGATCTACAAACAGCTTTATGAAACACAAACCAGGGCTAGTTACATGCTAGTGGCTTTAAGTCTTAGGTCCAGAATATGTGCAAATAAATTTGACAGTGGTGCACTTGGTAGCCATTTGCAGTGGTCTGCTTAAAAATGAATGCAATTTGCCCTTGTATATTGCATTTATTATCTGTTCTTGTGTTGTGTAGTCTGTGTTCTATACTTCAATATTCTACTGAAAAAAATTTCTTGAGGCAGAAATGTACAAATGACTTCAAATGACTTCATGATGTTCTCGCACAAAAGAAGAGCTCCTTATGCATTTACCCTTTTGAAACATCTCCCATTTTCGTTTTAAAGATTTTTTCATGACTTTTCTTCTAAAATGAGCATACAAAATTTTCAAAGAATCATATTGATAATAGTGCTCATGGATTCATGAAACAAAAGTGAACAGTTGTGTTCACAGACTTGTTATATCGATTGTTTGAGGTTATCTTTTTTTAGTTCTCGAGATTTAACATTAGAATATTGAAAGTACTGTTCTTTCAAAACATTTTGTTCTATGTGATACATGTTTACTGCGTTATAATCATTATACATTGTATCTGTCCCCTTTCTCCTTCCATGCTTTCATTTTCACGCTTCACCCTGCACCTCACACTGCCCTCTCATAACCCCCTCTTCACGGAATGGTGGCTCCCAGACCTGGCATGGCCTCCAATGGTGACATGGACTCTTCTACTTTAGGGAATAGGGAACTAGATCAAGGAGAGGGACTTGTGGTGGATGTAAAAGTGGAGCTGGAGACACCTCCAGAAGTAATTGTTTCCGAAGAGGAGCCACGATTAGGCTCGAATAAATATTTCTAATTTTGCATTCATGCACCAACTTTATAACTCATTTTTAAGTTCTTTATTTACAGGGAATTCGTTTCAATTTTATAAATTTTGTTTTGCCTTTTATCATCTGTTTAGCATGTAAAATATCAATTATGAATTGAGGAATTGGGTAGGATTAATTTTTTTTTCTTGTTTTGTGTTATTCATGTATTTTCAACGCCAGTGATTAATTTGACTTCATTGCAAGTTTATTATTTTTGTTCATTATTGAAAATTATGGTAAGAAAAACAATATTTGTTTATACTTGTAAATAGATGATTGTGTAAAAAGAATTACCCAAACTATGCACAAAACGAGTAAATATACAACAAATTGATTTTATTCATATCCTTGTTTGACTGATAGATGTTTTAAACCATTTCTGGAGATATGATGTCATTATTTAGACAAATAGCAAACAAAAATATAAAAATAAAAATAGCCCCCTCCCCAAAACGCAAACATACCCTCAAACCCTAACTAAATGATAGATAAAGACTGGAAAAACATACATAAGAGATCAAATGCTTTATTAAATTATTTTGTTTCAACTGGAATCATGGGAAATTTACTGAAATCGTCAGATATTCCAAAAAGTAAGTGGGTGTACCGATTCATGTCCTCGAAGTGAATGTATTTTTGGCATGATTATTGTGATCTCGTATAAATCCTTGACAAAATACTCTATTCTAACATTGTGGAAAGTAAATGAAAAGTGGTTTCTAACAGAAAAAAAGACAGTTAATTGATAGTCAACAAGTAGAAATTACATGAAACCTTTTAATGACATCATTGGATCTTTCAATTGGCATTACATTGGCTGATTATAGATTTGTAATAGTACACAATACATACAATAGTATGACTAATATATGTATTATTTATTGCATCTAATCAATTAAAAAATGCATGCTCCAAATGCGACTAATGCAAAAAAAAAAAATACAAAAAACAAATATGAGTGTAGATTCAAAGGACAATTTTTATCCATAAATCTTGAAGAAAAATTGTAGAGAAATGTTCAACGAATGATCCAGTCATGGACAATCCTGGGATTTTTTTTATTATGGAAAGTCAGGGAAAAGTCAGGAAATTTTATCTACATCTTAGCTATGGCAGCTTTTCAGTCGGTGATGTTTTGCAGCTGTTTAATCATATTCTGCCATTATACTTGGTGTTCATCATCACATGTGTGTGGTTTTGAAATTCCTGCCAGAAAGGAAGTCATAGAAAGCAGCAATTCAGTCATGGAAAATTAGTGGAATTATGTTTCCAAATTTTATGAGTGGGATAGAGGTTCAAAGCAGGGATAGTAAATGACTCCATGGGTGTGAGTGGAACACTTGGCATGGTGCCACTGGGTGTGATTAGATGTTGCACTTAATGTAACCTGTGATTTCATTGTTTTGTCAATTATCTCACTGTGAAATGTTTTCACTAACCAGTTCATTTTCTATTCCAACTAACAATTGTTACTTTATACTGCATGTATAATTATATGGTGTTGACTTTGATATTAATCGTACTAACAATCTAATTTCATCCCACTTCATTTGATTGTTTTCAGCTCACCGATGTTTACCCTCAGGAATGGGAGAGTCAAAATGAAATATTTTATTGTCTATAATTGATTTGACATTTTGTATCAGTCACAAAAAAATCCAATGACGGAAATACATAGAACAATTAAAGAATTCAATAGTTCTGGTATGAATTGAAGAATTACACACTAAAAATTTGATCTCAATATCGTTCGTGTTTTTCCGAAGTGACGGGAGCTAGAAGGTATTGTTACAAAAAATGAGTTACAAATCCATTGAAACATGTTCTTCTATAGAATTAATATACTATTCGATAGGATCCCTGTTGAATTGGCGCAATGTCGGGATTTCTTTGTTTTCTGCAACATTGTACTTTGGCTCTTGTCACTTCATGAAAACATGGACGATATGTTCCCTTATCTTGATTTTTATATTAAATCTACCTGACTTGCATTCATATTGGCAGCTGATTTATGAAGCTGTTATTTTCAGTGGTATTTAATATGTGATTCAGCAGATTACTAATTCACTTTTTGCACTTTTTCAAGAGTTGCAATTTATATTCCCATGTGTTATTTCATTTATAGAGGTGCCAACCATTCATGAATATGCACGAGGTTGAAATTAAAATGTCAATAACATGATAGTTGAACAAAAGTCAGAGCAAACATGGCAACAAGTAACCATGCTCACAGGCTTGAATTTGTAATGAAAGCCTGGAATTCATATGAAAGTGAACCTCATGCATATTCTTGAACAGTTGGCATCTCTGCGTTCGTCTGTTGATGGTGTGGTGATGGTTATCATAACAATCATGTTTTTATTACTAACCAAAGCATGATCATATGTAATATGCATGGTGTTTATTATGGTATATTTCATCATTCAGTTTTTATTTACTAACAGGTACAAGACATCACTGTGTTAATAGAAGGGTGCACCTATTTTTCTGAAACTTTTAATTAGATTATCAAACGTGGTATTAGCTGTTTTGACCACGCAAGGAATTAATGAAAGTGATTTAATGTATGTTGATTGAACAGTGTTGTACTGGATACATCTTAAAAATAAGTTATGATTAATTTATAAATTATATGGACTTCTTTCTTGTTAAATGAAGGTGTATGATATGAATCAGGTGTGCTGTATTAATTTCCTAAATGACAAATTAAGTACAATGACCACCAAACCACTGACAGAGCTGCCAAATAAGATTTTATTCTTTGAATAAATAAGAACTACTGAAACTACTTCTCCAATAATGGAGAGCTGTGGAGTAAAATGAAGTAAAAAAGAGCAGAATAGCAATCACAGGCAAAATGACCTGGATGTTTTTAGTGAAAGTAGGACACTTATAGGACAAAATGGGATATTCTAATGGGTTGTTGCTCAAAATCAACTGCAAATCAACTGCAACTTTGCGCATTGTAACGCGCATTTTTATTCGCGCACGGTATGCCCATTTAACAAGATGCGCATGAAACAATGATTTTGATTGGCGCGTCCCGATCAACTGCAACTTGCGATCAATTGCAACCTTTGAAGAACACCCCATAAGTCTTTGAGATAATGTGTTTTAAAGTGCACAGAAGCTAAGAAAATAACAGATTTTTTTTCTTCTAATGAATCATTATGGTAAAAATAATATTAATATTTATAGATAATATCTTTAATCACTGTAAAAAGCCCCAAAAGTACTCTTTAATTACAAAGTAATGGCAAATTTAAAAAAAATCACAAAAACTAACCTACACAGGATAAGAATCAAGAAAGGATGTAGATATAAGTTTGCAGCTCTGCACCATATAAGCTTTTTCCTGCAATGAATGTCCATATTCTTAACGTTTTTCCTCCATCTTTTCCCCTTTTGCAGTGATTATTACGATGACCACTCCTCGTATGGGAAGTCTTCGTACCAGTATTCAGATAAGAAGCCTGGCGCCACCGATTGCTAAACCACCAGAAACACCACTATCGTATTACTCCTTCGCTCATTGATGACAGAACAATAGCTCACCACCCATCTGCTCTAGTGACCCTATTGATAATTTGTCCCTTTTTCAGAAGTTCAGGGTTCCCATGCACAGTCATGGAAAATCTGGAAAATCCTGGAAAATTCCCTGACTTTCCATGTGGTCATAGAAATTCAAGGAGTTTTGAAAATTTGTGAAAAGACATGAAATTGCATTTACATCTTAGCTATGACATCTTTCCAATTTATTGTTTCTTGCATTTATCCATCTCTGTTGCTGTGAGAGGAGATGAAGGCCATTTAGGTGTAATATTGGAAAAAAAATTCCTAAAAGGTAATTTTTTAAAAGTTATAGAATTCTGTCTTCCAATTTCTGTGGGAACCCTGAAATTGATGTAAGCCAACGGGTACTGTTGCATAACTCTATCATGACATACCTTTCCAATGATACATGTCCTCTATAATATTTGGATGGTTGCTAGGTCAGTCAGGAGTCCTTTCATGCAACATTATTCTTTGGCTGTCGTTCCTTTGTGAAAAAAGGATGAATTATTCAACTGGAGCTGAAGATCCAACATAATGAATTCTTGAACCAACTTTATCCACACTGTTTTTTTTATCGAAGTAAGTGTGTAGATAGAAATTGTTCAAGATGTTTAAAAAAACGCAGGAAAACGCAAGAAAACCAGCAGAACAGTGGAATTATCTGTCATCAATAGGCTTCTGGAGATTTTCCCACCTGCAAAATAGTTTTCCTATTCATGAATAGTATAGCTAACGTATGGAATGAATTTCATGTGGTATGGAATATATTGTTGCCCACCTTCTTATTCTAACAAGCCAAAGAATTTTATACCAATTTCTTGTAATGTAGTAAAATATCTGTAGAGGGTGCCTAAAAGAATGAAACTCCAGATCAAATTGATAGAAGGAAAAAAAATATGGATTTCATTGATTTTTTTCAGCTGTTTGTTAGATCTGATGTGCCGTGTTTTGATTTCTACATTCATTTCCTAGTTTCATTTATTGCAGTGGAAAATAATATCTTCAGGGTTTTTACTATTGGAACTTGTACAATTACTTTTTAGACACCCTGTATAGATGTACTTTGTTGGAATGATTTTAGAATAAATGTTTCTTCAGTTCCCTTAGTTTGCTTTGCATATTTACGGCTGCATTATTGATTAACTCTGCTGTATTTCTTTAGATCGGAATCTTGTCTGCAATGAACCAAATTATTCATATTCATTGAGTATTAGCTACTGTTTAATTCATCATTTTTTCATATATTTTAGCTCTTATTTAAAACCAGTGAGGCCACTCTTGTTGCCTATGAGACATATTTATGAAAAATGATGATTAAAAGAATTCTCAATGGCTGTGAATAATTTATTTTGTGACTCGTAGATATGTAGGCGTGAATATATACATGTACAATACAGATATAATTTCCATAATGGATTGATGATAATTTGTTTCTGTCAAGGATGCACTGTACATTTTATGATTGCAGTACTTTACAAGTTGTATCGTGAAATGTTTTGAACCTTTTTATATTTATCATTACGTCATAATATTTTGTATTTGAGTATACTGCAGAATTCAGAGTTACATTTTACATTCATACTACCATCTAGTATTTTTGTAATTCTGAAAATTTTCACAACATTAAGAAGTCATTAATTTATTAAATTTCATACATTAATGCAATAAATATTTGATCATGTAGTTTGATTAACCCTTTTCTGATGTAGCTCTGCATTTAATACTGTAAATTATGATAGGATATGGTGCAGTGTTTTACAGGTACTGGTTGCCTGCATGATTTTTAAGAACAAGAGCTGACAATTTTTAATTTAATTTGCATATCATAATCCTGTGTATTTGAGAGTCACTTTTAATCATGTTCTGTATTCAATCATAGTGCATGTGAACTATTCAAACTATCAATTAAATCATGATTCACTTCTTATATGAACCACCTTCATCTCCATAATTTCTACTCTGATGATATAATGATAATGATAATATATTTATCTTCCTGTAAATATTATCCATACATTTCTGCATTATGCATTAAACAATTTTTGTGACAATTAAGAAAAAAAAATTAATATTCAAAGAATTCAGCAATCAAATTTCTAGTGCCTTTTTGTACCAGCCTATTACAAACTTTTACACACCGCACAGAAAAAACTGTAGTGCTACCTCAAGAAAAATTTACCCACCGAAGTAATATCTTACCACTATTTTATCATAAAACATCAATTTCTATTACCATGTACAGTTTTACAAATATATATTTGAAGGTTGATTTTTGTAGAAATATTTAACAAGACCCACCGATAGAAGAAGTACCCAAGTTAGATAAACCAAAACGTTTTTCATAAATACCTGTAGTACTTTATTTACACCGACTGGGAATGTACATCTCTCTGCATTAAAACATGAAAAATACCTGTAATGAAACTGATTCACTCTCTTACAACATTTTGCATACAAAATAATTTGAATCATTTTTTTTCTTCAATATTGGTGTTTTTAAGTCTTTTTTGCAGCGGGCCAATATATATTTGAACCCAGTGATAGTTTATCTTGGTGGTTTTTGCTGTACAAGTTGCAATTATACTTGTGCATATTGCTTGCTCTATTGAAGTGTATGTACATGTGTATTTAAAACCACGCTAATGTTTAATCACACTTGGGTACTTTTTTCATGATGGTCTTTTTTTATATTGTCTTAGTCTTGTTTCTGGTGGTTTAGCAAGTTTTTAGATTGCAATCGATTATTTGATATTGTGCTAGGAAGTCTTGAAGAAAAACACTTCCATAAACACCATTATTAGCACATTTGGTGCTGACGTTAAGCACCATTACTGATATTTATGATGCAAGTGTTTAATTGATACCAAATTGTAAATGTGGAGATTGACAGGGCTACTATATGATGACTGTATTTTGATAGACATCTAGGGCCATTCACCAGGCAT